>OX439134.1:2757294-3017294 GCA_949318235.1 Ecdyonurus torrentis | reverse complement strand
TATATATATATATATTATATATATATAATTATATATATATATGATAAGATTTTAATAGAAATTAGAATAGGAATTTGGATTAAAAATACTATAATGATAGCTATGACTTTCCATGCAATTTACTCTATGATTTAATTTATGAGTTCAGAAAAGTTGAGATGGGCTCAGTAAAATCTATAATTTTTTTTTTTTAGAAAATTCTTACTTGTTAGTAATTTTAGTAATATCTTATAATTAGTAATAAAATTTTAGTAAATTCTCTAAAATAGTATAAAAAGAAATAAAAAGAAAATTACTAATACTAATAAAATAAGTGCCAATCGCTAGACGCAAAATTTTTGTGTTATTACTTTTTGTCTGAGTGATATAGTTTTAAGTAAAACGCGATAATATTAATATTGCTGTTAGAACATAACATTAGAAACTATATAAACTATATAGTCTATACATATATATATATATATAACTATAGAGTGGTGTCACTCATTGATTTAAGCTTATACGCTTCGTCGCCATATGTGAGCAGCAGAAAGTAGCATTGACAAAAAGCATATACAGAGAAAATGACAATTTTTAGTAAAATAAATAAATAGCAAAACTTATTCAACAACTTCTATATTGGTAGGTTGAATTAATCTGGTTACAACTGAGTTAATAATAATAAAACAGCCTAATATTAAACGGCCTGAAAGTGGCCTAAATGATATGTTTATCCTATGCTTGGCAAGCTGCTTAAGCATGGCGAGCATAACCGCTATAGCGTGCAATATTTCATGCGATCACCTCTATAATATAGTTAATACACAACTCAACAATAATAACTTCAGTAATAAAAATTTTAAAAATCGTAATTATAGTTCATCGTAGCGTAATAAAGTTTTCTGTCTTTCTTTCTATATTTATCTATATAGATAGATAATATAAAATTATCTAGATATATTATTTATATAATATGTATAATATGTGACGATCTGACGAAGACTGGCGTCACGTATTATTAAATTGACGATATATAGATATAGATGGCTGGTTGTGGATGGTGGTCGATGATATGATACACGTAGATTTATATTGAACACTATTTATTCACTAAAGGTATTATAAGTACAATATTGTGGTAGAGGCTCTTGCCTTGGCCGAAGCCAAAGTCAAGTCGACTCTTGTGCGCGCCGTGTACCGCACGACACGCACTCACCGAATAATGCATCGTATGCATTTTGATTTCTACATAATGTAACAAAACATAAGCTTAATATTTGATATGATATTTATTGAGGGTTGTTATATATATATATATATATATATATATATATATATATATATATATATAATATATATATATATACAGAGAGAGAGAGAGAGAGAGATTTATCTATATTTTATTTATCATTCGGATTTTATTTTATATATAACAAAATCCAAAAACATATTGCTACAACTCTGTCATTGAAAATGCAAAAATTCAAATTATTTTTATTGTGTCATATGTATAAAGTACATAGCTCATCATCTAAATATAATCAGTTAATTTACTTACTGTAGTAAGCTGCAACCTCTAGTTAAACCTTAGTTATCTTTTTTTTAATTGTTGCAACAATCAAAATAACAACTTAACTACGGTTTAACTAGTTAGTTAGCGTCGCAGCTTACGGGGGTTATATATGTAATTCTTCAAAATATTTTCTTCCTTCAATGTATTGTTATAACAGGATCACAGGTTCTCTGCCAAATTCACAGACGCTCACAGAAAATGCACGTCAAAACTTTCAAAACTAATGCCGCTAAAAGTAGTTAGTTAATAAAATTACCACCTGTGTCACTACGTATCGGTTTGTTTCAATCCAATAAAATTGTGATTTTCTTCAAAATAATAAAACCCAAGTACTAAAATTAGTTAAAAGTAAAATTAGAAATGAAATTATATATTGCTAGTTGAAGATTTAATAGAAATACGTTCAAATATTATGAGAAATAGATAAAAAATATATGAAAAGTAGAAAATAGTTAAACTATTTTCCAAGAGATGCCATTGTAGAACAAAATGAATTAAGCTTTCTGATTGGTTAATCAAAGAAAATAGTTCCCTCGTTTGTAGTTTTGTTTCCCGCGTCTTGTGGTGTTATTATGTGGACCCCTCTAGGAACCAATTGATGTCCATCTACGAGCCGCCAAGCAAAAAAGAAGGGGAGTATAACGAAACGTAGCGAAGAGCACACAAATCGTCGTCATATTTCTGAAGCAGAAGCCGCGGTGGATTGTGTGAAGTTGTTAAGAAAAGTGGACATTTCTTAATAAAATCAAGTTTAACACAGCCTACAAACAATGGAGAAAAGAATAGAATTGGAGAAGAGAGGCAGAGCAGCAAAACAGGTAAAAAAATGTCAAATAATTACATAAGGAAATCATTGATATTTTTACAAGTGCATATCACGGGGGCATTTTTTTTTTTCTAACATGTGCCTTCGTTAATAAATATTAATAAATGTTGATTTGTTATGCATTTTGAAGTAATAAAATTAAAAGAAACGTAGAATTTTGTTAAATAAACACTTTTAAGTAGATATTGTAGAAATATACCTGCTGAGAAGATAAGGGAGGGAAAATAAATTTGTTGTCCAGTGACCATTGATTGGTGGTGACAAAAATGCATCATTTGTATTTCTGATGTTTTAGGTTTTTAAGATGATTGGAGATTTTGATTAAATTTATTTACTTGAATGTCGATTTAGTAAATCATTCAGTAATGTATTGGTAAAATTATTTAATGAAATTGCTGGTGATGGAGAATTATGATTTATGCTCTTTGTATGTATTTCAGCATTATGCTTCAAGAAAATTTACATGATTGTGCAATGATAGTAAAGTATTAAGAAGAAAAAAAGCTTTTCTGTTACTTAAAATTGAATTATCAGAATTAATTAGTGATCCCTCGCTCTTTGCCTTTGTTATTTGATTAGGGAAATAATTTCCAAAATAAAAATTATGATACATATTGCTGATTATATAGGACAGTCTGTTTGCTTTAAAAATCATCAAGAAAGCAGCCTTTTTATTAATTTCAGTGGATTCGTTAAACACATTGTCTTTAAATATTACTCTAAAATTAATTTTTTTAAAGGTTTCGATACTAGAAAAAATTATTTTTGTATGAAACCCTCGTGGTCTAAATTTATGAATACACTGACGCCATATTGTACAATATCGTTATTTGAGGTAAATATTGGTTATCCACAAGTGTCACTACTTAAAAGACCAATTTAAATGTAATTATAATTTTTTAGAATTTTTTTTATTCATAAGTCACGTAGAAAAAACATAATACTCAGAAGGTCAATTGTTGATTCAATGGACGCCGGACATTGATATTCATGCCGACATGATGAAATTTTGGTTTTGGAGTTAATTTTTATTTCGATGGAAACTTGAACTTCTTAGATCAAGGTATTGAAATTAAGAGGAATTTTCATTTTATTTATTGGAATCGGACATAATCTAGTTAAAAAGATTAAAAATAAATTATTTCCAAAAATTATGATATTGAATAGCATCTGGAAGGGGTAAAACAGCGTCCATGTTTGTTTTCGATCGGTAATGCGCCGCACAAGTTTTTACAAATTAAGTATTATAATTTAGGTATTTAATACATTTTAGAGGGTAAATAATAAACTTTGGTACACATTTAATAGTTTATAATTGTACCTACCATTAGAAAATGACGGCAGGCTTCATATTTAGGGAAAAATCGAGCCAGAAACGTATAACACCCTCCCTCCCCGAGCCATTCTGAACAAATCATACGTCATGGAGGCCATTTTACTAACTTAACTGATGTTACTCCGCAGTGATAAATAAGTCTACGTATCTGTAAAAAGTAATTAACTTTTTACTGTATTTTCTTAAATTACTTTAATGACTTTCAGTTAATAGACATTTATCATTAATATTGATTTATGTGGTATTGTTAACATTTATGTTAAAGCAACACGCATTACGAGAAAAAAAAATCATTTTTATTTGGCGGCAAATTTTAAATGTTTTTTTTCCCTCTCTCTTTGTGATTGCAGATTCTGGAACTGAATTTGGACAACTGCAGGAGTACAAATATTGAAGGTTTGACTGATGAATTCGTCAATCTTGAGAAATTGAGTCTGATCAACGTTGGTCTTACAACTCTGAAGGGATTTCCGAAGCTGCCTAATCTCCGAAAGGTGAGAATTTTATTTATATCCCTTTCAGATAATTATATCAAAAGTGATATATTATTATGCATGCATATGTGTATCCTCAAATATAAGGCAAAAATACAGTATATATATATTAAACTGTATTTTCATTCATTGAGGTATAACAAAATATATTTGGTGACTTAGCCCCTGAACTTTTAGAGATAAGGGACTAAATCACACCAAACAATGAAAAGAAAGAAAAGATTGCACTTCTGCAAAATTGGCATGCACACTATTAGAACATGTGTATTCTCCGCGCTACTTGCTATTGAAATGTTACATTATTTGCCACATCTGCTATTGGTATACCTTAGTACGCTAGGCCTATTGAGATGTTTCAATGGTAGGTACAGTGAAAATTGACTAATAAAGGAACAACTGTTTAGAGGCTGACTCTAAGCAATTTTGCTCTCTTCTGCTTCTGTTTCGACATACTACGCATACGACGTAGTAAGTTGAGACGGAAGTAGATGCATTTAAATTTGCTTAAAGTCTGCCTCAAAACAGTTGGTAATCCTTTATTAGTCAATCGCAGATGTTCCAACAGTGAGGAGCGCGGAGAAGACTTTGAATAGTGTACGTGCAAATTTAGTAGAAGTACCAAAATGCCGTGTACTCCTCAATATGGTATTATACACAGGTAAAAGTGATATTGCTATAACAATGCTCATTATTCATGATATCCATGCTAAAATAATTTCAGAGAGTGAGAGAAAATAATATTGACTGTTTTACTATAATTTTACATTGTAATGCAACTTATTTGTGTATATTTGTTTATAGCTTGAGCTGAGTGACAACAGAATTTCTGGAGGTCTGAACTACTTACATGGCAGCCCCAACCTGACCCACCTGAACCTCAGTGGCAATAAAATTAAAGATTTAGAGACACTGGAACCTCTGGTAAGTAAGCTCTTACAACTTTGGCAAGATTTTGTGAAGTTGCAAAAGGGACACCAAAAAATATAAATCTGTAAAATTTAAAGCATCAATATAGAAACACTGATAATTGTGGTCACTGCCATGGGGTCACTGCAAACCTGGCTATTTATTCAATAAAATTGTCTGAGTTCAAAATAAAGATTTATTCATACCTGCAATTATCTACAGTTTATTTTATCAGCAGACTTGTGAATATGGTAATTAGAAATGAAAAACAAATGTGCGTGTGATTATGATAATACATTTTCCATTTACATCCAGTGTATTTTTTTTTCTAGTAAATCTAGTGTGAGTTTTTGAATGGCAATACATATTATCACAATCGTGTGCACAGTATATTATACATTAGGTTATCTCCTATACTGAGAACGTCGGATCAATGCGCGCTATAATTGCAACTGGGTGAAGCCTGCAGAACTAGACGCGTAACGTTACTTCAAATGACGGCTTCTAGTTCTGCAGTCTTCATCCAGTCGCAATTATGGCGCGCATTTGATCTGACATTCTCAGTATAGGAGATAATCTACTGTGAATCGTGTGAGATTTCTATAAGCAATGTGTACTTAAAATTTATAAAATTTGAATTTTACTAAAAATATACATAAAATATTCATTTGAGATGCAAGACAACTTCATAGCAGAGGGGTGAAAAAAATTAATGTTTTAGTTTTAATTCTTTAGCAGCGCATAGTGTATCCTCAAATATAAGGCAAAAATACAGTACAATATTATACTGTATTTTCATTAATTGAGGTATATCAATATTTTGGTAACTCCACCCCTGAACCTTGAAAGATAAGGGACTTAATCACACCAAACAAAACCTTTGCTGTTAATTTAAGTAGTTTGGGAAGGGGAAAAAAAACTTATTGAGAGGGGTTAAAAATGTTTCTCGTATTTTAGTGTGTCTAGTTTGTAAGTTAGTATGTAAGTTGACGTAAACCAAAAATAACCTAAACAAATGTACAGAGTCTTGTATTGCTGCTTTGATTGTAGGAGATTGGAAAATAAACTATTTTGAATTTGAATTAAGGGAGTAGGGGACCGACGTCGGCCATTAGACTCAAACTTTTATCGGCAAAAAAATCTGAAATTTTGCACAATGATACTTCTGCTTAAGACAATTTCAAATATATAAAATTTTTAGGGGGTCACCGTGCAAATTAATTTTATATGATTTTTTGAAATTTTAAGGCCATAAGGCATAATGTTAATTTCAATAATTTTTTTCTTTTTTTTTTGGACGGTGACACATCTTGAAATTTTTATCACGGCTAGGTGTGACCCTTAGCTACACAATGATACCAAATTTAGACCCAAAACACGAGCTAGTTTTTAAGATATAAGGTCGGTCCCCTACTGCCTTAAGAGGAACAAATGGAAGAGGGCAAAAATAATTGTCAATCAGTGATAATTATTTATTGCTCAATAATAGTACCAATTTTTTGGTTGGAATATATTATCAATGAAAAGAATAGGACAACAGACAAGCTTGTTACCACAATGAAGTCTGTAGCTAGGTGAAGATCTTGATGACACAGTGTCACTCGCATACATTGATCCCAACATATTACAGGCTTGCGGGCGAGAACCCTCTTCTTCAGTTGCTTAGAGTGTAATGATTGATGCAACAAATAAATGAATACGTGAATGCGCCTTAAAGCCCTTGTCAACTTACTTTTTTTATCATTTAGAATACTAGTTTGATAATTACCATACCTCATTTATCCATGAATTAAGGTAGCGACAGTGGTAAAAATATTGCGTTTTTATTGTGACGGCGATAGAAAACTAGCTCTCTGATTGGCTAGTGGGAACCCTCTGTTTGTTTATATTATAAAATAGATACCTTATTAACAACAATTAGTATGTATTATATTTTAATGTATTGTCAATATTGCTCTAATTAACTTAAATTTATTTTCATTTTTGTTAACAGAAAGAGTTTGAGAACTTGAAGAATTTAGATTTGTTCAATAACTCTGCGACTTCAGTGGAGAATTACAAAGAGAAGCTGTTCAACATGCTGCCCAGTCTTAAGTTCCTGGATGGATTTGATCTTGAAGATCAAGAAGCAGAAGATTCTGAGGCAGAAGATGACGAAGTAAATGGAAACGAGGAAGGAGACTCTTCAGATGATGACATTGAGGATGAAGGTTATTTGACAAACTAAATATTTTAACTTAGAATATGTAATTTAATGTTAAGAAATTGATATTTAAGTTGTACTAATTTGATAATTTCTATTTAAGTCAGTGTTATATCCAAGTTAAAAAAAAAATAATAATAATAATGTACAGCCATGCTGTATATACATAATTTGTTCAGAGTTTTTGGCAGGATTAGGTTATGTGAGAAAATTTGTCATTTTTAAATTGTAAACAAAATTAATTTAAAATAAACCATCACAGTTACGTTGATGATGTAAATAAAAAGGATAGAGGAAACCATTAAGGGCCTTATCATAGAAAAGAGAGTTCCATACTTACTTGTTAGTGAAAATCTTGCTGACACAGAGATAATATGTGAGTGTATGTGCTATGTATATATATTAACATATTAGATAGCCTCCAGCACTTAACTCCAAGAGAAAGCAGAACATGTGTGTGTGTGCCTTCTTCAGTCCTTATAGACTTTTGAGAGAAACTAAATTTTAAAGTGATTGCAACTGTTTTTTTATTAAACTATATCCTCAAATATAAGGCAAAAATACAGTACAATATTATACTGTATTTTCATTAATTGAGGTATATCAATATTTTGGTGACTCCACCCCTGAACCTTAAGAGATAAGGGACTAAAATCACACCAAACACTTAACAAGAATTATGTCTAAATATAGAGAGAGCAAGGGCCTTCTCATGGCAACAATTTTTAAATCTTCAAAGCTACTAACAAAATCTTGTTAGAATTGAACACGAGTGTATTGAATGTCTTTAGTGATGTGTTTATGAAGTAAGATTGTTCACTGCACTACAATAAAGACCAAATAATATTCATAGTTATATTTATTCTATAATATTGTAAGTCTTACTAACGTCAACATGTTGTGTTTCAGTTGATGATGAGGAAGTGGCAAGCAACAGTTTTGGAGATGAAGAAGATGGAGAAGAAGATGAGGATGCAGTTGAGGAAGAAGAAGATGATGATGACGATGATGAAGGGAAAGTGGGACTCTCAGATCTCTACAAATCCAATCTAGATGTAAGTGCACATATTTTAACTTCTCGATATGTATGTTTACGTATGAGATTTATCTAGCAATTATTATTATTTAATGCAATCTATTGCTGTTGCCTAGTAAATAACACTGCTAAGTGCAAACAGTGCCTTTATGAATGCAACTTACTAATATGCTACAAAGTATATAATAGGCCTATATAAAATAATATAATATATAGGAAAAAACCATCGCGGTTGGTATTAATTACGTTTAAAAAAATAATTAGAAAATAGTTGGTAGAGATTAGAGCACGTTGAATTGAAAATTAACAAAACGCGAAAATTCTCTAATTTAAATAGTAAATTGGGACTAGGGATGCAAATTATTCTAGCTTGCGCTAGATAAAAATAGACGTTAAAAGGGATGAGGGGTATAGTGTCAATGTAAAATACGATATACCTAACATCTCACGTTCTCACATTACATCAAAGGCACAACATTATAAAACAGCATCAGACTTACTCTTGGCCTTAGACCGGTTTCGTCCTTTACCTAGGACTCATCAGTAAGGCTCGGCAGAGAGCTCTGTACAGCTAGAGATGGCTCACACCACATCTGCTAACTGACTGAGCTGAGGAAGCAAGTGGCAGCCGCGTTTTTATACGCGATGCCCCCGCAGCTGCTCGCGCTGATTGGTTGAACAATCGCGCGCGCAAACCCGGCTTGCTATATAAAATAAGAAGTTAAATATAAAAATGCTTCGTGATTTAAGAAAAAAAAAAAAAAAAAAAAAAAAAAATCCATAAGCATGATCTGAAACTAGGGACATTTGCAAATCTAACCTGGGAGTAGAATAGTTTTAAGTTTGCATGGTAAACTATTGATATCATTTTCTAGAATTCTTATCTTTATCATTATTATTAAGGAAAATAAACCACTGTGGTTAGGTATGATTAAATTACAAGAAAAGGATTGGGGGGGGGGGGGGGGGACCAAGCAAGGGTCTTGACTTGGTAAGGAGAGTCCTATAGCTTGGAGAAAATCTTGCTAGCATAGATAATAAACTAAACATATTACTGAGCTTATGTCGTTTTAATGATAGTATCAATCAAAGAAGAGTTTTACTTGAGCAAATCACTGAGCAGCGTGTGGTCATTTACTGCCGTGTTATGCTCTTACTGGTTTTGGAGTAGGTGGGGAGGGGTGCAGTCAGGAATGCTGTTCATAAAGCCTGTTCTCTGCTCCTAAAATTGACAATCAACTTTGTTTATTCAAATGGAATGCATATTTTTTGGTGCTAGAAAATGGGGTTTACAAACAACACTAGGGAAGGAGTGAGAGAAAGGAGATAGCAAGAATAAGACACGTTTTTTAAAAACTGTCCGTGAATATTACAACCAGGCAACCCTTGGGCTTTTCTGGATCTTAATATGTGTTGGTATGGTATGCCAATTCATATTGTCACAATGCGTTATAATTTGCTGGGCCCGGTTTTCATTGATTATTATTTATTAAACCATATCCTCAAATATAAGGCAAAAATACAGTACATTATTATACTGTATTTTCATTAATTGAGGTATAACAATATTTTGGTGGCTCCACCCCTGAACCTTAAGAGATAAGGGACTTAAACACACCAAACACTTACCATGTATTTTGTCTAAATGTAGAGGTACCCAGCAAGAACCTTGTCATAGCAGTTCTATTTTTAAATCTTGAAATGTACTAAATAATAAATTCTTGTTAGAATTGAGCACAAGTGGATAGCATGTTATTTGTGATGTGTATTTGAAGTAAGATTTTCCAGCTATAGTGAAATTACATTGTTGACTAATACTATGTTGGTGTTGACAGGAGGAGAGTGAGGGAGAAGACTGGAAGGCTGGCAGCAAGCTCGATGAGAGCGCAGAACTTGATGAAGAAGACAGTGACCTCAGTGAGGGCAGTGATGACGAGGATGCAGGACGCAAGGAGAGCCCAAGTGGCAAGCGCAAGCAAGGAGAGGAGACAAGTAACGGAGCCCTGCACGCATCTCCTGAAAATGAAAGCAAAGACAGTGCAGGTCAGTCTCAATCTATGTCATTTTATTGCTCATGTGAAGTCTAATTTCTATGAGAAACTCTTCACTTTATTTTATTATTATTTATGATAATATTAAATGATATTAAGTAACCATCCCAGTTAGATGTGATAAATTTGAATGGAAAGAATAGGAGAAAACCAGCAAGGGCCTTACCATAGTAAAGAGAAGTCATGTAGTTCAATGCAAATCTTTCTAGCTCAGAGATAAAAAAAGCAACAACAAAAAAACATGGTGGATAGCTTTTGGCACTGCACAAGGACACCTTGCATGTTTCTATTAAAGGGGTAGTTAATGATGGTCTTTTTTTTTTATAAACATTGATCATTGTATTATTAAACCTCTCAAAAACAGTCTCAGAATTTTAATTATTAACGCGCTGAGAGCAAAAATCGCAGCTACTCCGAACGTACATCACAGCTAAACTTGCTCTCACACTAGCTTGGCGCAAGGGTGAGTTACTCTTTGCATGAATTATTTTACTACATATCTGTAGCCGTAAAAATATTTTAAACACATTAAATATTACAGCAAGTAGCGAGAGCAAAAATAAAAGTAACTCGCGCTCACGCCAAACTAGCGTAAGAGCAAGTTTAGCTGTGACTTAGGTTTGGGGTTGCTGTAACTGCTTTTGCTCTTACAGCTCGTCAATAATATAACTTTTGAGATCGCGTTTATGGAGTTTTAATAACACAATGATCACTATTAAAAAAGTCATTGTTGACTACCCCTTTAAGTAATTTCAGAAGAAGGTTTGCAAATATGAATATTTCATGTACAATACAATCCTCAAATATAAGGCAAAAATACAGTGCATAATAGCCTGCATTTTCATTAATTGAGGTACATTAATATGTTGGTGACTCCACCCCTGAACCTCTGAGAGATAAGGGACTAAATTGCACCAAACACCTAGAAATTGAAAACAGAAAGATTGCAATGATTAAAGCTCTCAATTGTAAAATTATATTTTTTGTTACAAAACACTGTGCCACGTGAGACTTCTATCTCTCCATAGAACTATCCTTGCTGGTAATTCTATCCTTTTCTTTATTATTGATCCTAACCGTGATGTTTTTTTCCTTCAATTGACATAATTGCATTAAGTTGGACTTCTGCTTCGGCTGGTAGAAAAAAAAATGGAGAAGAGAGTGCCCCTCGACACAAATATAACCTTAAACACTCTCAAAATTGTCAAAGGTTCCTGAACAATGTGTATTGGCAACCCGCAATCACACTATGTTATCTTATTGAGAAAACGCAGTGGCCGCCTCTGCCCTGTTCAGGAACCTTTGTCCAGAGCTGTACAGTGCACACATAATATTGCATAATATGATGAAACAATATCGTTTCCACATAAAATTTGAGACATGCAAAAAGAAAAAAAAAAAAAAAAAAAAAAAAAAGGGATGTTTAAATGGTGGTTTTTAATTTGTCTGACTGTACAGCTGTGCAAGAATGAGACGCGCCATTGTTGTAATTTTAAGTTAAAGTATCGGCTCATATAGTTTAGTAACAAGGTGTTGGGTGTTCACAGTTGATAATTGGAATTAATTTACAATAAGCGCGCGCAGAGTGATTTTCAGACTTAATTTACAGTTATCAAATTAAGGAAAAAAAATTTCGTGGTTAGGATTCATATTAAATCAAAGGATTGAAATACCAGGAAGGGCCTTACCACAGTAGAAGTTGTATGGAGAGGTTGAGGGCTCACATGAAACAAAGTTATAATGTTTATATAACTGAGAGCTTTCGTCCACAATAATTCACACATCTGAGGGATGAGAACATTGTAGAGGAACTACATGCTACTCTGCGATGTGCTCATGTAATGTTTCTTCTCTGATTGATAATGTCATTGATTTTAAAATATTATTTTCTAAAAACTTTGATTGCACTTTTGAGGGTCAAATTCATGATCATCATAAATATGTCCATCCATAATTGTATCGAAATGCATACATGAATTTAACTATATTATTTATTATTGTTATTGTCTAAATTATTATTATTATGTACTTTCGAACCTGCCTATGTGGTGTAGTGGTTAGCGTGCTTGTTTGGCACGTTGGAGAATCGGGGTTCGTTACCAAGCCGAAGGCCAGCTTGTAAGAGCGGTGGTTAGAATGGTGAAGTTTCAATGAGTACGTTTCCGCTACAATGCGTGGGTTGGCCAGGCAGTTTTACCACCTCTCGTCCATAGTGGCGAGTGCTGCCGTCGTAAGATTTGGTGGTCCGAGCTGCACAGGTCTGGTATTAGGAGCCCAGAGGAGTGTGGTATTAAGGGTAGAGCCTGTGGTCTAGTAAGCCACAGATCATTGTAAGCCCTATTACTAGAAAGGAATCTTCCTGGCCTATGCCGAAAGGGATTATGGCATCATGATATGTATGTACTTTCGGACTTATTTATTAATTTATTTTTCTATTTTTTTGTTACAGAAAACCGAGGCAAGAAGAGAAAGTTAGAGGAAGAAGCTGCGTAATCTTGTTTTTCTTTTTGCTCTTAACCCATCACAAAAAAATTAAATCAGTTTGACTGTTTTTTTGTTTCTCCTTTATCTCTATATAACTCATCATAAAGTCACATGTAAACTTTTTTACATTGATTCTTGTTTTGTTTTATCGTATCAACTGTGGGTACAATTTGCTAAATGTTGTTTGGATATTAAGTGGATTGGTTGATTTTTTGCCTTATAGCATTGATACAATTTCTGAAAGTTCATTCGTTCGTGCTTTTTTTTTTTTTTTTTTTTTTTTTTTTTTTTTTTTTTTTTTACCCCTTTTATTTATACATAGATATTTCTATGATTACAGATTATTTTAAAATAAATTTTCAACATACCTCTTTCTTGTAATCTAGTAAAATAGTGATTTTTTTTTATATATACCCTACTTGACTGTTTTTCTTAATACTTTGATACAGTGTTAAACTGTGTGTTTTATTTTTATTAAAGTAGGTTTACTGAATTGCAAAGTACTAGAAAGAGTTTTGTAACAACAAATATTTACACTTTTAGTGACAATTTTTGTTCTCATGAACTTGAGTGAAGATATTGAATCAATGCAACAGTGTTATATATACAACCAATTTCATTTATTATTTATTATAATTAGAAAATTGTACCTTATATCAACTGTTTTTAATGTTGATTTGTTTTTGTCATAATTACATTTTTCATTCCTATTTCCATCACAAAAAGAAGAAAAAAAAAAGAAAGAAAGAAATTAAAAAAAAAATAAATAAATAAAAAATGCTTCAAACAAAAGCAAAAATATATATATTTAAACATTAAGATGTGTGCACTTTATGCACTAAGAAAAAAAAAATAATAATATCACACCATAATGTACTGTATTTAGTAAAGGACAAAAAAAAAAAAAAAGGCCTCACCTGCATTATTTTTAAGATATAAAACAACTAAGAATATAAAATTTATAAAGTACTTCTTAAGTCTGAAATTTAAAAGCTTTATTTGATCTGAAGATTATATTTACTTGGTGACAAAAAAAAAAAAAAAAAAAGTACAAGATTTTTTTTTTTTTTTTTAATTAAAAGATGTAAGAAAATCAATTGCTGAGTTGTGTACTGCCATATTTACTGACTTTGTCATAAATAGTTACTAAAATCAAGATTTTAAATATTTAAATTTCAGACTTATATAAATCTTATTGTATATCACATTGAAAATAAATTAAAAGTAACTCACCCTCTATGGAAAAAAATATATATATACTTTTTATATAGTTAATAAATATATGAAAATAATTGTAATCGCGAAACATTCTAAACATTGAATAGCTAGTAAATTTCTCTTTTTTAAGTTCAAATTTGATGTAATTTTTAAGACAAAGTAAAGGGTAACATATATTTCTTACAAGAAGAAAGAGAGATATCCCAGATATTTATCTTCAAATATCTTGGGAAATAATTATGTCATTGTTTATATTTTTTCCAGTTTTGCCCTTTACTGTATCTTTTAATTTAGAGGCAGGATGTTTAAATTTTTGAAGATTAAAAAAAAAAAAAAAAACAACTGTTCATTTGTGTATTTTGATAAATAATGGTTACTACAAAATAAAAATATATACCTAAATTTTCTTAACTAAAATTGTTTAGGTGCTTTAAGTAGACTGAATTAAAATGCAACAATCAAATTTTTGTATTGTAAATATCCTGGCGATTCTTTGGTTAGAAATTTGGGTATACATTTTTTTTTTTTTTTTTTTTAATTATACTACCTGTTCTGACCAAACACTTTTTTATTGTGTTTTTCATTTAATGTGCATGTTAAATAGATGCCATTCTTTTCATGTAAAAAGTTTCTTAATAATAATTATCCTATGCCTCATTTTTTTTTTTTTTTTTTTTTTTTTTTTTACAATTATTATTTCCTTTAAAATTTAGGGTAAATTTTTAGTAAAAATTATTATTATTTAAAAAAAAAAATGCCATCACTTTTATGCAAGTTGAAAGAAATCATGGTAAAAAGAAATAACAAATAAGTATAAGAAAATATACAAAGATATATATATTATAAATAATAATTAAAAGGGGTGTCAGTTTTTAAAAATAAGTTGGATTAAGAAAAAAAAATAATGAAAATATTTCAGATTTTTATTATAAATAAATAATAATACATAGAACATAAAAAAAATATTTCATATATAAAAATATACAGTGTGATAAAAAAAAACTGCTTTGTACCATTTTTGACAACACCTATAGGCGCAAACAATATTTTTGTTCAAGCAATTCCTTTTTCTTTTTTTTTATAAAAAAAAAACACGAAATAAAAAAAAAATAATGTTTTCTAAATAATAAAGAAATAAAAAAAATATATATAGTTAAATAATGTAATATGTATGATTTTTTTATTATTATAAATATTATTGTCATAACAGTATGTTACAATTTAAAAAAAAAAAAGTAATTAAAAAAATGTATAATAATTTAAGAAGAAGAAAAATAAACAAATTTGAAATGTTTCACACAAAAAATAAAATAAAATGTTAATAATTTTCTTTTTTAAGTTATGTTTTGTCAATAAATGACATTCATAATTTTTAATATATCCCTTTAATTTTAAACAAAACTCATGAAAATATTTACTTTAAAAGTCTGATTTATTAATAATAAAAAATGTCAATTATATAAACCAAAAAGTGCTATAAATTTCATACAAAGAAAGTAAAACATTAATTATAAAATTATTCATTTTCATTTAAAAATATTTTTTATTGTATCATTCAGAAGCAATAAATATTATTTTTTTATTGGAGCTAAAGCACAATTTAAAAAATAGAATAAGTTGTCATTACAAATAAATAAAATTTAAGGATTTATCTCAGATGTGATAAAACTTTTTATTTTTTTACTCCATGGATTTTCTTTTTTCAGCTTAAGTTTGTATTGCCTATAATAGCAAGTGTACCAAATTTCAAATCGATTTGTCCATTGATTAAGTGCGGGAAAAATATCAGGAAATATAGGACTCTATTCTCACCATGTTATTTTTCCCCACATAACCGATGGACAAATCGATTTGAAATTTGGTACACATGCTATTGGAGGCAATACAAAGTTATACTGAAATTTTTAACAAGATTCTGTCGAGTCAAAAAAAATACTGTCATGTCTGAGGTTAATTGTTAAAAGTAATATTGTTCCCATTATCAACGTTGCAATTACAAAATAAAATTAAAAATTTACTTAAATTGGAATATCAGCTTAATAATTATATTTTTATCATTATTGTCTTCAGTTTTTATATTTTTAGTTTTATTATTATTTTTCATAATAGCAAGATGATAGAAACGTTAATAATACAATAAACAAAATACTTACGCATACTGTATTATATTAAATTGGTTGCAGTATTGTAAGTATTTTATAAAAGTTTATTATTATTATTATAAAAGTTGGACTGAAAGTGTGACTAACTGTTAGGTGTGATCATAACTTTTTTCTTTACCTTTTCTTATCTATCATTAAAATCTACTTAATTAAACACTTTACAAGTTAATGTTTTACAATCATTTTTGGAAAAGGAGAAATTAATAATAAAATAGGATTATATACTGTATGTGTATTTTTAAATGTCCTTTTTATATAAGACAATTTTGGAATATTTAGATTTTTTTTAAGAAAAAATATAGACATCAATTTTTATATAACAAAAAAATTGATGAGTTTAATATAAAAATGTGTATCGGGCTTTTACGTAAAATTTTCAAGAGTTTTTATATATTATATAAAAAAAATGTAAAAACAAAACAAATTGTATAAAATACATCTCATTTCCACATGTGTATATATTGTCAACAAAAATAACCCAAAAATACAATTAAAAGTTAGTTATTGTACCAAAAGTTAAAATGACATTTTTGAGTAATGATTTAAAATATTTGCTTAAACCTATAGCTTATAAAATCTACATGCTCCTGTAAAATGAAATAAAATCAACCTTCAAAATTTTTTTTACCACTATTGTTTTCTTCAATAGGATAATAATTTTAGAAATTTGTAAAGGTTAATAATAAAAAATATAATTTTAAAATAAAGATTTAATATATAAGGGACTAGTTTATCAATATGTATTATTATTATTTTATTTTGTTCCTTTCTTAGTAATGCAAGAATATATTTATTTTGGAAAGGAGCATTTTACTAATTTTGTTATCGCAGCTTGTTGCCGTAGTATGCAATGTAGACAGAAAAGAGAATTTTTACTAGTTTTGTTTCCAATATTATTTTATGAAAACACGTTCTTTTTATTTAGATAAAATAATTTGACTAAAATAAAGGAACAACTGTTTTGAGGCCGACTTTAAGCAATTTCGCTCACATCCGCTAACGTTTCAACGTACTGCGCATGCGTATTAAGTCAAAACGGAAGCGGATGTGAGCGAAATCACTTCTAGTCAGCTTCAGATACTGTTGTTCCTGTATCAGTCAATACAGCAATGCTCTGTATGTTGTTTTTTGTTTTTTTTTTTAATCTAATTAAAATAGCTGAATTATTTAAAGAGTGTCTTGGTACAGAAAAAATATGAACTATAAATTAAAATGCTCCTTTTTTTATGTTGTTTGCAGTGTAACGTACCTGGGCTGGGTATTCTATAAAATATCCTCAAATGTATATGATTTTTGCTCCCAGAAATAAAATAATTACAAAATAGATGAGCAAGAGTATTTGCTCCTAAATTTCTGCTTGGAGTCATTTTTTCCCAAGAAAATTATGAATTTAACGGAATAAACTCGTACATTAGGGAGAGGGGAGGGGGTCATTTAATTTTTTTTTTGTGCTTATGTAGTACACGTCCTTATATAATTTACATGATAAGACAAAAAAATTAATTAAGGTAAAAAAAATCAAGTTTTATTAATGTTTTTATAAATATAACAAAAAAGAGGGCTATAATTTATTTTTAATAATGATACATGAGTTTTTTTATTATTATTATTATTGTTCAAAAATAAAAATTGTAATAATTGCACCCATGCATATTTGATTTATAAATTAATATACTGAAGAAGCCTCTTTATTTGGAGTAAAAATACTTAAATGCAGTATTTTATCTTTTTAATTTTTTTGCATTTATTAGCCCTCTTTTTTTATTACTGTTAAAAAAATGTATGTTTATTATATGTTTTAAAGGGAACAGTTATATACATAACAAATACACATATTATTATGAAAATAATGGTTTATGTAAAGACCAATGTTATAATGTTATAAATATTAATAAAAGTGAACCACATAAAATATGAAGGGGGAAAAAGTAATAATATACCATTCGCATCATGTGAACCTGTGTATAATTTTTTAAGAAACATTGATGAAAGAAATAAAAAGTATGTATAGAAAATTTAGAATAATGTTTGTGTTTTATTTAAAGAAAAAAAAACCTTTCTACAATTACATATTATTATACTATAAATTTCAAGCATAAAACAATAAACATTGGAACCTTATCACTTATCATATCAGTTTCACCAGTTGTGATCACCGCATAACCAGATGCCCTCGGGAAAACCAACGAGCAGGAACCCCTTATTTCACAAACTATACTTGAATAGACATTGCAGGACCATTCTTAGCACTTGCAGTTGCAGGCTTTTAATTTTTTTTAAAGGATATACAATTAGATTGGAATAACTCGTAATATTATTATGTAGTCTTATTTTTATATATTTTTTAGAAATTGGCGATAATTTTCACCAGTAAAAAGCATTAAAAAAATTATCCAATAAGTAAACAAGTCTTTTAAAAAATTGCTAATCTCAATTACTATTACAGATAAAGAATTTTAATGCAGTTGAATAATGCAGTACCCTACGCGCGAGAAAGAAAGGGAGACGCAGCGAGAGATAGAGAGGTCAACGTATCCTAGATAGTTAGGCAACCCATGGAAGCCCCAAAGCTCAAAAAGTTGCATAGTTTTCAGGCGTTTTTCACTTTAAATTTATAACTATTTATAAATTATGTACATTGTCCCTCATAATAATCCAACATAACAAACTCAGTGCATACATGAACCGAGTTTTATTGTGAATGCATCTTCTCTTCAACTTAAATAAAAATAAAACATATTGATGGCTTAAAAAAAAAATCACTTTAAATATTACAATAACAATGTAAATAAAAAGTAAACAATAAAAAAAATGCGTGGTAGCTAAAAAGTCTCGTGCGACCTCGAACTTGACATTGTTATTTGTTAGTTACCTTGACTTTTTATGAAAATAATACAACAACAAAATTTCCATTTATTTATTGTCCTCCCACGCATTCATCTCTCCTCTCTCTATCTCTTTCAACTTTGACAACCCACGTGGTTAAAATAAAAACAAGTTTGAACATGTTCCACTGGAGGGAGACACAGTATACAATCCAATTAATTTTTGTTTTCGTTGACTTATATGGTAATGAATAGATGAATTTTTTTTAAAAATCACTAAAATGCTATGAAAAATTTATGTGAAAAAAAAAAAGAGAGAAGGGATAGAAAGGTCAAAATATAGGTTAGTGGAGAACTGAAGATAAAAGCGTAAATTTACGCAATTGAAAAACAATAACAAAGTAATCTTCTTCAATGTATTTGCACTGTATAAATACAATTTACGGAGAATTTTTTTTTCCGTTTTTACAATAATAATTGAATTGCGCGTAAGGAAAAATACACAACAGCTCATCTTTTATAAATTGTGTCTCATAATAAAAAATAATAATAAATTTTAAGTGACGCTTGGCTTTGCAATTAAGTTGTTTGCATAACTTTGTACAAATTTCTTGCACAAATTTTAATTATGAAACACAATTGCAACTAATATTGTTTATTATTGTTAAATTGTGATGAAATAAAACAAATTAATATTAATATAATTGTAGCCATGCAATCTTGCTATAAAATGCAAGTAAATTAATAAAAACAAAAAAGGAAAACTCTTTATGTATACTGTATATCACTTTTTGTTAATTATAATTATTTTATACAAAATTTGTTGAAAATATTAATTAATATCTTCGACTAGGATATTTCTATACAACTTAATTCTCTCTCTCTCTCTCTCTGCTGAAATTTGCTGTCAGCAACAATATAAAATGTCTTTAATACGTCAGTAAAAATGGATAGCATACAAGAGTATAGATGTGATAGATTTCATTGGATTTTATATAATTTTCTGATCAGTCATGTAATAATTTCATATAATTTACGTGTCATATCATTTTAATGGAGCTTATCGGTTTAACGCGTGGGGAGACTCGGGGAAAGCTAAGAGTTTCCTAATTTAACACTACGCTTATGGGGGAAAATACATTTTTTGCGTTTTTTGAGTAAACTGCTTCACCAATTTCGGAGAAATTTAAATGAGAGATACTAGACATACTTTTACGTGTTTTAAGACATGGAAAATTTGTAAGAATTGTTTAAACCGATAACCTCCGTTGATCAATATCATTTAATAATTTTACTTCTGTTTCTTATACGACAAAGTTACGTTCTGTAATAATAATAATATAATTTGATTTCTTAACTATAAAATAAACTTATTAATTTTTATATACAGTATAAAGACTATTTAGTAAAAATAATAATTCCTACATTATCATTTTAAATGAAAAGAGAAATGTTTTTTTTTTTCAGTTTTTCTATAGATATAAACGTTAATAAATTAAAACTCTTGAATCTTGGTGTTAAAATTTGAGATACAATATATCGTCGTTGCACAAAGCAAAATCTACTGCAATATGTATTTGGTTGTAATAATAACTTTAATATTTAAAAAAATAAAATACAGCGCCAGTTCTGATCATTGAATGTATTTCAATCATTAAAAATGTTGTATACTATTAATTTTATGCCTCCTATAAACAGAAAGTCTTAAAATTACAAGAGATATATAATATACAGTTATTACCCGAAGTGAAACAATAAAATTGAAGACACAATATTTAGTTTTTGTATAATCATTACAATGTCCACAGATATAGCTGTAAAATTATTGGTAACTTTTAAAGAAAAATGACAGCCACAGAGTATAATCAATCAATTTTATTAGGATATAGAGGTCACTTTAAGCTATATTTTCAACAATTACTATTTAACATATACTGTAATAAATTACAACTACTACTTCTACATTCACATTTAATTTACAAATTACCCTATTATACATTTACACAATAATTGTTACTAAGCAGTTCTATAGTATATATCTACAAGGTGGCCAGTATACTTCTATAGCACACACATTATAAACCTATACTGTATTATAACCAGCATTTTATATAGCAAATAGCAATATACATCGCGCGGGTATTATATAGCAACACCAGGCCAGGTTAAAGTAAATAATACTTGACCATAAACTGACCCGTACTTAAATAAATAAATTCTCTCACGTTTTTTAAATACAAGTCTTAAAAAAAAAAAAAAAAAAAAAAACTTGCATTTGACGCAACAAAGCTTAATTTGGTCACTAAAAACCTCCAACTATCTTTAAGAAGTGTGTATACTGAATGTTAATTATTAAATTAGAATAAATAATAATATTAATCCTTCAAATAATATAAATAACAATTGTAAAGAATGTTATTTTGAAATATATAAGAGGGAGAGAGGAAAAAAAAAGTAGATCAAATATGTAAACGATTTGCTTAATCCAATTTAACTAAAATAATCATTTTTTTTTCTTCTTTTAATTTTTAACTTGACACTTCTATAATTAATCGTGATTTGATTGATTCAAATTTATTTTGATAAAAAATAATACACTGCCCACTTGCCCAGTAGCATACACACTTTTTTTTTAATTGTTTTGTTTTTAAAAACAAAAAAAATCATTGTTCTTTTAAGGGGGTAGGGTACCGACCGTATATCTCAATGACTAGAAGTGTTTTGGGTCTAAATTTGGTGTCATTGTGTAGCTAAGGGTCACACCTAACCGTGATAAAAATTTCAAGATGTTTGACCGTCCCGAAAAAAAGAAAAAAGTTGTTGAAATTATCATTGGGCCTTACGGGCTTAAAATTTCAAAAAACCATATAAAATTAATTTGCACGGTGGCCCCCCAAAATTTTTATATATTTGAAATTATCTGAATCTGAAGTATCATTGTGCAAAATTTCTGATTTTTTTGACGAGAAAAGTTTGAGTTTATTGGCCGACCTCGGTCCCCTACTTCCTTAAACAAAAATGGTTGGTAAAATTGAAATATCCTGTGTATAACAGATTACTTTATTTTATATGTTCAGTATTTTGACAAACATAAGATAAAATTATTTATTAAAAAAAAGTATCAGTACTATAATATAGTTGACGTTTTATATATCAAAACGAGAACTTAAAATATTGAACTTTTAATCAAATTATATCATCAAAGTTATAAGAGGTGAACCTATAGGTATAGGTACAAGATCTCAACTTTAATATTTATTTTATTGTTGATTTTTTTTAATTGAAAAATATAGACGTACACATAAAATAACTGTCATCTTTTAAGTCTATAAGAGAAATAAAATAAACCATCTTTATAATATACAGGACTCCATGCAGAAACTTGGAACAGATGCTGAAAAGTTGTTTGGAAATAAGATTAACAGGTTCACTGAAGATGTTTAAATCAAATTCGATCTATGAAAAACTTACAAACTTGATTTTTAAAAATATATATTATAAAAATGAAGGACCAAATATTATATTTTGATATGAACATAATTTTAAAAGCCACGTAAAAAATATATGTATAATTCAACGATATCTGTCAAATTTATTACTCTAAATTTCTTAAAGTAGCCGTAAAATTTAAAGTGAAACGTAAATTTGCTTTTGTGAATATTTAAAGTTTACGTAATAGAGTTTTTTTTTTTTTACTATTTCAATAGATGTTATTGGCGTAGCACGCTATAGCCAGCCACAGGTTGTGGAAAATGGCGCGCTCCTTATAATATATCTTATTCCTTTAACATTGCAAAACTACCCTCATACTAGTGTTTTTTAAAGGAAAAAACTGCACTGGCAAAAAAAAAAAAAAAAAAAAGCTTCAAAAAGATATACATACTTTATATAGTACACTTAAATAAGTGTGGCAAGTAATAAAGCCTAAAACATTATATACATTTTTTTTCAGCTAGCAACACCCATTGAAAACATAAAGAAACTAAACTAATAATTAAAAAAAAAAAAGTCACTGAAAACGAAAACCACATTCACTTGATAAAGAAAGATATAAACGACTGAATGAAAGTTTTGCAAAGAAATAAAATCCTAAAAGCAAAGTTGCGAGTTGGCCGGTGTGCCCAAATAAAGTCGCAACGAGGTATGAATGCGCTAAGCTCGCGCGTTCCACACATTATTATATTATTATTGTTTAAACCATCGTACCGTATACATGAGTTAACAAAGTGCTTTTTCCCAATTTTAGAATGACAGTTAGTAATTTGAAACAACATCATTTTCATCTTGAATAGTTTTTGTATGATAAAGACAAATTAAATATAGATACATGTAAATGTATTTATTTTAATTAATTTATTTTGTTGAATTTTTATAACGGACTTTTTTTTTAATTCTATATATAAGCTACAGTGGAAAAAAAATGTTCTTAAATATGGAACATTGAAAAATTAGTTTTTAATTTTATTATAAGTAAACTAATTTAAATTTTATTTACTTTTTTTTTATTATAATTTTATTATTATTATAATATTTTTTTTTAGGTTTCTTTTACATTTTAATACATCTATGTATTTATTTGAATATTTTTGAATGCACAAAATTTCGGGCCAAATATTGCAGAACGCATTTGAATATTTGATTGATACAGGAAAATAATAAATAAACAGCAGTAATTTACTTAAAAAAATATTAAAAATGGTGTATAATTTAATATTATATTAATGAGGATAAAAATTTTACATTTCATATCTGCTTGTCTGTACTCTATCTAATTAACTCGTATACATGCAGAAAAAATGTTCATACACGTGAAAAAGAAAGGTCCTCTTGATGGTTGTTATAGCTTAATTATGTGAATAATAAAAAAATAATTTCACACTTCATTTCAGCACCTCTCTCTCTCTCTCTCTCTCTATATATATATATATATATATATATATATATATATATATATATATATATATATATATATATATATATATATATATATATATATATCTTTAATGAATCTTCAATAAAGATTTATTTCTCTCATTATAAGTATGAAAGGTCAAAGTTAGGTACTCTTCGAATGATTGAGCAATAAAGAAGTGAAAATTTCTAATTAAGTATACTGAAGATGTTTGCCAATTTGTATATTATAATTAACTCAATTTTATGTTTAAAAAAAATAATTGAAATTTGCATTATTGGACTTTAAAAAATAATAATATATAAATTAATACTTTAATGAGCCATAGTACAGATATAATGTGAGTTAATTTTTAATGATGCATATATAGATTTCAAATTCTAATTATAGTTCTTTATTCAGCAACAGAGCAAGTCCACAATCAACTATTAAGTTAAGAAGGTATTTAAAATGACTTCGATCTAATAATTAATGTTGTGATCCGAAATATTTTTTTTCACTTATACTCTCAGAACAACATGTAATTTCCTTTTTTAAAGTTTTTTCGATTTAAATTTTTAAATAAAAGTCGTAGAAGGTCTAAGACACACGTTTATGTGTTACATGTTTTATTTATCAATTAAATTAAAAATACCATTGAAGTTTGAAGTCTAACCTTACTTCAATTAATGCTACACTGAATTTTTTATAAAGTTTTTAAAAATTAGTGATTGTTTATGTTTATTTAAACTATAATAATGTCAGATTTCAAAGCGGAGAGAGAGAGAGAGAGAGAGAGAGAGAGAGAGAGAGAGAGAGAGAGAGAGAGAGAGAGAGAGATTATACTTAAAGTCATAACAATTAAGAGGACACAATTTCAATGTAAAAGTAATTAATTTGCATATTTCTTGTTTAATTTAAAGTGAGAAAAAAATGATATTTTTTCAAACATTTAATATATTTTATTTTACAACTAAAAAAAAATTTGAAGAAAAAAAAAGTAACTACGATTTATTATTTCTCCAGTAAAAGTATAATTTATAATGTACGTACTGCGATGATTAAGTTTTATTACTTTCTTTAGCGTAATTCAAGTAACTTTTTATGTGAATAATTTGTGTACTTTGCTCGTTCTTGCTTAACATAATTTTTTATATTGCTAAAGTAAAATTACATCATAAATATACATTTTTTTTTTGTAAGTTACCCTGTTTCTAACCTTGAAATTATGATACATAAGATTCATAAAATTTAATTTTGATGATATATTGTAAGTTAAAAATTAAATAAATTGTGTATTCATTGATCTTTTCTGATCTACTCTCTCTCTCTCTCTCTCTCTCTCTCTCTCTCTCTCTCTCTCTCTCTCTCTCTCTCTCTCTCTCTCGAACTATATCTATCTAAATGATGATGGTATATTTACTTAATTTTTATTTATTCAAATTATTAGGTAATTTTGGCGTAATTTTTGCATTTTATCCATCAGCCACATAGACACTGTACTATAAACATTACGTCTCCTATCTAATCATCATTCAATTTTATATTTAAGAGAGGCTAATTTAACAAATTTTATTTAAACATGCTTGATAAATAAAATATAAATAAATATTTCATTGAAATTTGGAAAAAAAAAAATATAATAATCATAAACCAATTTTAAGTTCAATTATTCAAAATATTTTTAATATGTTATCATTTAAAAAAATTAAATCATTAAACACGTCGCAACTTCCAAAACAATTAAATAAATTTAAAAACTGTATACTTGACTTTTCTCCTATATATTATTTAATGTTGAAACTTTAACTTTAATGTAAAATAATACTGTAAATTAATGTTAGTTAAAAAAGAATTTACATTCAAAAAATAATCCGTTATGTATGAATGGTACACTCCCCACTATATTTCATTTTTTTTATTATTATAAATTTTGCAAAGAGTGAGTGAAGCGCTCTGCTTGTCGTTGTGCCCAAATAAAGTAGCAAAACTTTGAGAGTGCGAGAGAGAAAGAGAGAACTAGACGTATGTATGTTTGTATGTATGTTCGCGCGTGCTAGCTGCCTTTCAAAAAAAAAAAAAAAAAAAAAAAACAGTTTAGTATATTATGTGAGTGACTAATCCTTTTGACTGAATGTAGGCTTTACTTGTAAAACTTGATGATAATAATCCAGGGAGTAGTTTGCTTAATTGACGTCCTTAACTATTTTAGTGCTCTTCTCTCACTCTCTAAGGAAGAGTTAGTCTTTGTTTAATTTGACAAATCAATTTAAATGCTATACGAACTAGTTTTTTTCCAACAATATTTTAGTAATTTTCATTTAAACTTAATTATTTTGTTTAATACTTTGAGATTATTTAAAATGGAATGAAATTTGGAACATATCAGTTTCTCAACTTGTTAGAATGATGGTAATTCATTAAAAATATACAACACTGTAAATTTTGAATTGCACAAAGGAGACTGCATTTATTGTAAATATATTTTATATATTAAGGCGGAAAATATGGTATTTTATGGTAATTTTACGTAACGTTGTATTTTTTTTTTTTTTTTTTTTTTTTTTTTTGTTCATTGATAATCATGTTTTATCTTATAGGACAGGAGAACTCAAATGTGCACAAATTTGAGTGAAGTTGTAAATTTGTGAAGTTTTACTCTCATAGAGAGCCCTCTATGATAATTTCAATAATATTTTATCCCATATATCTGATGGTTACGAGTCTTGAAATTTTTATCATCAATATTATAGTAGGGGGTCAACTTAGGGATTTGCTTGCTTAAAATTTGCTCCATTTTTCTTTTTCATTGTAAATATAATCTGTCTTTTGCCTTTCTCGTAATCACCTTATACCTCTCTCTCTCTCTCTCTCTCTCTCTCAAGTATAACAAAAGTGGTCCTAACCAAATAAAGAAAAACATGATAGTATATTAAGAAAAAAGTCGCTGAACTTTTATATTTATTATTATTATAATAATAAATGATTTTTCATGATGTACGAATTTAGTCAAGAACAGTTTATTAAAATTTTATCTTTGGTGATTTTTAACATCATATTAACACTGTTTTACATACAATTTTTATGTTTGATCTTAAGCGAATAACAAAGCGTGTCAAATGAATTGAAAATTGATGATAAATAACAATATATTTAACTAAAAAACAATAACAAAATAATATGTATTTTATTGTTTATAGGACGACTAGCTTCATTCATTTTTTTCTTACCATATTTAGGTACAAATTTGTTAAAAAAAAAAAAGTTTATATTTTTTGTTTATTAACTATTATGTTATTTCTTTTAACAAGAACTACAGTATATTTACCTTTTATCTTCTTTTAGAAAAATTAAACTTTATTTCTTATTTGAAATTATTATTGCTTTTGTGACTTTAAAGAGAGTGCTTCTTGAGTACTAAAAGTACAATTTTGTATGAATTGAGAAAAAAAAGCCAATAAATTAAAAATAACTCCTTAAATACGTAGATTTAAAGTAGTTCTTAAATTTTAAAAACAAATGAAGATTTTTATATAACAGAAGCCTACCGTCAATGATATTTTAACAAGATAAAAATCTAATAAATTACAATCATATTATTATTATTATTATTCTCCGTTATTTGCTTATACAAATTTGAACACAATGAGCGTATGAAATATTATATTCACATTACAACACATACATATATACAACATAATAGAGCAATTTTCAGTTAGGTAACAACGCCCAAAATTAAGAGAGAGAGAGAGAGAGAGAGAGAGAGAGAGAGAGAGAGAGAGAGAGAGAGAGAGAGAGAGAGAGAGAGAGAGAGAGAGAGAGAGAGAGAGAAAACTTTGCTACTTATATATAGTAAGTTCGCAATGAATGAAGTTTTGAGTAATTTTTATTTACTTTTTTTTTTTCAGTTTGTGGTGAAAGAAACCCTCCAAAAACATTTAGGCTTGTTTTAAAGAGCTGTATTCATTAACTGCGCCTGTATGGATATGAATAAAAAAAAAATGTTGTATCCTCTTTTTCTTTTGTATGTTTACTTTTTACTCTACAACGTAGATTTTAGTATTTAGAATCTTATTGTTGTTAATGTTGTTATTAATAGCAGTGTAATATGTCCAGTGAATTTTTATTTTATTTTATTTGGATCACCATGTAACTGGAAATTTACCAATCATTAAAGTAAGGTGTATGCCAAGTAATGCAAGGTGTATGTGTAAAGTGTATACGCTTATATTATATTAGGTTACTGACATACATAATAAAATAATTCAGTCCAAGAAAGACAGAAAAAGACAGACAGACAGACAGACAGACAGACAGACAGACAGACAGACAGACAGACAGACAGACAGACAGACAGACAGACAGACAGACAGACAGACAGACAGACAGACAGACAGACAGACAGACAGACAGACAGACAGACAGACAGACAGACAGACAGACAGACAGACAGACAGACAGACAGACAGACAGACAGACAGACAGACAGACAGACAGACAGACAGACAGACAGACAGACAGACAGACAGACAGACAGACAGACAGACAGACAGACAGACAGACAGACAGACAGACAGACAGACAGACAGACAGACAGACAGACAGACAGACAGACAGACAGACAGACAGACAGACAGACAGACAGACAGACAGACAGACAGACAGACAGACAGACAGACAGACAGACAGACAGACAGACAGACAGACAGACAGACAGACAGACAGACAGACAGACAGACAGACAGACAGACAGACAGACAGACAGACAGACAGACAGACAATATTTCTGTATATTTTAACTCAATTATATTAATAAAATGATTTCAAAGTATATAATATTAAAATTCTAAAAATACTATATATTATATTCAAACTAATGTGGTTTGTTCAAAAGAGTTACTTATAACTAAAAGGTTGTTTCTTATATTCTTTCACACATCATACAAAAATATAACTTATACCGACTTCTTATAAAGAAATAAGAAGTAGTTATTTTGGCATTATGACAAAACGTTTGTTATAACACAAATAAATCTCAGATTGGAGGCAAGAGAAGAAGGCGAGGGAGAAAAGTAAATAAAGTGCTTTATTATTTTCTTTTCACTCACATGTGATATATAAATATATTTATACATATATGTATACATTATACTCTAGACATTTTAAATTTTTTAGAAATAAATTTTCTTATAAACTATAGGGTGGTTTCATTCATGTTAAAGTCGACGTCATAAGTGAGTACTAAATAACATTGGCTGGTATAGGAAAATGGTACATTTTGCCGGTTTAAAAATACTTCGCGATTTTTTTGAGAGCATTGATGCTGTTAACAGGTTGAATTAGTACCTCAAGTATGCCAGAAAAATAATAATAAGCAAAAAAAGATCTTATTTCCAAAGAAAATAGCCAAAAACTATGTTTGCCCTATACTGAGCAATGTTATTCATTATCATTACTCAAGATGAGCATCGAAAAGCACTCAGAATGACGTCATGCGCGCACACCCTATACTTTTTTATATCTTATGTAATAGTATACATTGAAATATTGCAATAAATAATGTATCATGTGTCATATTTAAATTTATAGAATTTTTTGTCATAAAAATGCTTATTAAAGTAAGATCTATCATATGTGTTGAAATATTTAATTATATTAGTACTTCATTAATTTCAAAGTTTAAAATTAAGTTATAAAGATAAAATTAATCAACATCATTCAAGAAAATATTAAATATTAGTTAGAAAATATTAATAAACATTGAAACAGTAAGCTATGGAAATAATTGAAAGTTATTGCTGCTGATTCAACTTAATACGTCTTTGCAGGAATAATAGAAGTAAAAACATTGAAATGTGTCATCAAGAAAGAGTTTTTTTCCCCAATTTTTATTGATTTTAATGCTGTATTTTTGCATAACATATTTTAATTTTTTATGGCACATATAATTATTATGCTTTTCAATATATTTGTTATGGTTTGGTATGTTATTCAATACTGAGGAAACTATGTAAATTGTTATATGAATGATGCTGAAATCAATCGGGCTAGCATAATTATAATTACATATATTTATTTTTGTCCATGAATGTTGTCAGGATTTTTACAGGCAAAGTTTTTGTTATTTCCATACAATGCAACAAAATTAAATTCATCTATTTTACTTTGATATATTTCAATTTTTCATTATACAATTTTAAAAAGAATTTGAGTGAAAATATTACATCAATTTTGATAATTTAATGTACTCGACGTAAGAATAGCTTAGGAACATAATGCTTAGGATATGTAATTCCTATCCTTTAGCATTGCATTGCTTTTTTTTTTTTTTTTTTTTTTTTTTTTTTTAGAAAACTATAGTACACTTAAGCTTAATGACATTTTTATATTAACTATTTTGTAGCAAAATAATATAAATAATAGCATAACAAAGTTGGAGTTAAAGAAAGTCTTAAAATCACAGTGCAAGAATACCTCCCAAAATTAAGCATAAACCTTTAAATTTTAACATACATAAACCTTAGTTATCTCATTAAAACTAATTCTCCGAATAATTATTACGATTTGTCAGATGCCGAAATGTGTTATTTTTAAATGTTTTCTTTCTACGAACAGTCATAAATTTTTTAAATACTTGCATCATTAAGTTTTGTCAATTATCTCATCTTTTAATATTTTAATTTATTTTATTTCAAAGAATTTTTTGGAACACGCTAATTTTATTGATTATTTTAATAATTCAACAAGGCATTTTCAAAGTTTTTTTTACCTTTCATATTGGCAAATTTTATAGAATACACGTACGTGTTGAATGTCATTAAAATTTAATAATAAATAGCCGTTGAAAATTTAGTTCATGTTTTCGAGGGACAAAAATAGTAAAAAATACATCATTAAACAGTAATTAAGCATATAACAATTGTTAATATGTTTACTTAAAGGCGTAGAACACCTTGAACTAAAAAACTTGCTTGATATCCTGCTAACATACCTGAATAATAATTTTAATGTTAATTTTTTCGGAGTCATTGATTTCTAATTTATTTTCCATTTACTAAATGTCAGATGCAGTTTTATGACGTCACAGCCTGCTTGTTTCCACACGCGTGGAACAGACAAGCTGTGACGTCATAAACCCGCATTTGTCATTTAGTAAATGGAAAATAAATTAGAAATCAATGACTCCGGCCAAATTAACGTTGATATTTAGGTATGTTAGGATATTAGGAAAGTTTTTTGTTTAAGGTGTTCTACGCCTTTAAGTAAAACCTCCTTTAGCTTAAGTATCATATAATACACATATATAATACATGCATGTATTATTGTCCCAGGTACAAGCTTAGAAATCAGATTTTTTTCCCTTTTTCAAAATTTACTCATGTTAAGCAAAGTTGAATTTTTACTGTTTAGGTGGGCTGTGCTAGCAATTCCAGTAAACACGGGAATAGCTAAAAAAAAAAAAAACAAAAAAAACAAACATATAATTCCTGTCCTTTTAGCATTGCAAAAACTTTTTTGTTTTTTTGTTTTTTTTTAGAAAACTATAGTGCACTATAAAGCCTAAATTTAACCGAGATCTACTTGTGATTTATATAAGCTTCGTACTAAAATAAATAAACAACCAATGACGCAAATAATATCGAATAGTTTGTATAATTTACGAATTTTGAACAAATTTTACTTGCCTTATAACATAACTTATCTTATAACTAACTGTACGTCTTATTGTGTTTGATTTTTTTTTTTTAAATATATTATACATATAAATATTTTTTTAAAGATATTTTGCATTGTAAAGGTTTCAGTAAAAATAATAAAGTAAAAAAGCTAATTCTACAAAAAAAAAAAAAAAAAAAAAAAAAAAAAAAAACAAACAAACAAACAAACAAAAAACTAACTTTTATACGGTGATTTATGTTTGATATAAAACCAATAAAAAATTATAGAAAAAAATGCAAATTTTAATTAATTAATTTCTTTTGTAGTAGCCGCTTGCTATATAAAAAAGTAGTTGCGGTCAAGGTATATATATTATGTACGTATCGTATATGTTGTTTATATACTATTTGATTTAATGAGCTTATAACTAATCGCTCAAAAGATCAGATTAATACTTGACGACTGCATAGAAGTGCTGACAAGGTCGATTTCTAGTGCATCTTTTTTCTCTTCATCACTTCACCAGATGTGTGTATTGATGCACTTTGATCATTTGCAATTATACATATCAGTATCGCGTGATATTCCATCAAACGTTCAAAAAAAAAAGCATAAAATTTTATTTTTTTTTCTGGTATTTAAAATGCAATAAGAAACAAATGTACACATATATTATGTAAAATAGAAAATTTAAATCTATAACATTCTTATCACATTCTAAAATTAGCAGAATTAATAAAGATGACCTTGAAATGTGCAAAGATAGAGTATTGTCAAGCAAAAGAAAAAAAAATCAGAGAAACAATACATTCTATGCAAATGAGGAACATTATATTATAGAGAGGGAGATATGAGAGATGAGAAAAGATAATAAAGAAGAAGAAAGAGAGAAAGTGTCATTTTTGACTTGATGTATTACACGAAAGAACACAATAATGCCAACAATAAGACAACACATATGTATTGTCAAAGCATAAAAACAAACGATACCTTATTAGTGAAAACAATTCATTGACATCATAACATCATCAAAATATTGCGCAATAATACTTTCGCATTTTTTAATGAAGTAAAATTAACATAATATAACAATTAAAAACAATCATGAAAAGGCAAATTTTAGAAATTATGTATTGGTGGAAAATGATATATTAAACTTCTACAGTTTTCATGATTAAAACCGAGCACCACCAAAACGCTATATATAATGTACGTATAGTGTTGAAAACAGTATTTTACTAATATAGTATTTTAAAGTTTTAGGATAGGAAATTTAGGAGCTCGCTATTTTTAGAAGGGAAAATATATTTGATATTTTTTATCTTTAGGCTTCTCCTACAAAATGACGATGAAAGCTTCCAATTTATTTCTTTATTATAAAGCACAGACACAAATCAATGTATTACAAATATATATGCTAGCTTGATTTTAGCAACATTTATTCATAACAAAACTTAATTCTGCAATATCGAATCGTTTTTTAAAAAGTATAAAATATATTGAACAGTAACATAATTATTTATTTAATTCCAAGTAGCAGCATAAATCATATAATTTTTCTTAATGAGGGTATGGTTTATTTTTAGACATAAAATGTACTGTCCTGATTTGGAAATTAATATTGTAGGCAATATAATTCTGCATTTATAGGGCAATTTACCATAGGGATTTAAATGTTTCCTTTTTTTTTTTTTTAACGTGGGATATTGGTGGATAAAATTGGTTTAAATAATATCCTGCTTTATCATTAAATCTTGAACTTCAATATAAATTACCAAACAAGGTACAGAGAATCACTACAACTTCTAAATCCAAATCCTTTTAACACTTCTGCATATATCTACTTCCTAGTAATATTTCTATATTAATATTTCTTAGTATATAAAATTTACACTGCGGAAACAAACATCACACACACACGGGAAGCCACGTGATTGCAATTTTTATTTTACTTCCTTTTTTTATTTAACACGCCCACAAACATAAGATAAGTTAACATGACGTAAGAAATCAATGACCCTATGTAATATAAATACAATTGACTATCTTTGTCAATGTTTGTGTTGTATATTTTAAGTTGCATTACAAATTTGTATAAAAATATGTACAATATGTATTTCTTCTTCTTTTTTTTATCAGAAATACAGGCGAATATTATATATATATAATATAGTTTTTTGAGCATGCATGGTCAATTTTTACACCTATAAAATACATCGCAAAATTCTCTCTCTCTCTCTCTCTCTCTCTCCCTTCCAACAAAAAAAAGTTTTCTTACACAAATTAAATTATAAAAAATGTCTAATTCTTAACAAATAAAATTCTAAAAAAAAAAAAAAATCCTTTACAGGAATCTAAATTTATAAACAATATTATGTTAAATTCTAAAACCATAAAATTTTTATATCAGATGAAATATTAGAAAATAAAATTAAATATTTTATATTGTATGTATAAAAAACAATATATAAATTATTTTATATAAACTGAAAGAAAAAAAAATCATTGATGATGTCATTGCAAAATAATGTTTAAAAATTGTAGGAGTAAAAGCTGAGGATTTACATAATATGATATCATTGGTTAAAATGATTTTTTTTTTAAATCCACTCACTGGAGAGTTAAAATAAAAGAAACAATCGAAAAGGAGCACCTGGACTTCATTAATATTCAATCTACATATTACATCAGGGTGGAGGAGCATAATTAAAATATTTAATTTATTCACATTAACTTTTGTTGTCCTCAGTTGCAAGGTCGAATTATAAAAGTAATGGAAATTATAATTATTCCAACTTATAATTGTAGAGTGCACTCTGTTGTATAAATAGATTTTTTTTTTAAATTTAAACACATATTGGTCTAATTTTAATAGTTTATTATCAAGTTATCTAAAAAATCACTTCTTTTTATTCCGTAGTTTAATAATATGTGCAAAACTGGATGATAACTATTTTATATAACTTAAAAATAGAGACATTTAATATGATGTATTGTATTGTATTTTTTATAGTGGATAGAAATGCAACAATAAAATATATCATGTCTATATAAGGTAAAAGATTGCCAAATCGTTGAATTATGAGCCAAAAGTTAAATTAATTTGATCTAACATGCTCAGAAATAATAAAATATTAGTAACCTCATGGGGTATTAGCTTCTCTTCTGTATAGCCCATGAAAGATTGTATAATTACAATCACAATATTATTATTATTATTAATTTATGCTGTATTTAATAGCATAAGTGATACTAAATTATTACAGCAAAAAATTTTATACCATACAGCCCCTGTTGTACAAATGGTTCCATTTTTGTCTGGAGTGTTGCGTAATGGTTCAGAACGGTTCCGAAACCATTTTGCAACCGCAACAAAATTTATTAAAAATTATCCTTATTATCAGACAAATTTAGCATGGATCCATTTGGGTATAAATTTGAAACACTTTTAACGGTTCTGAAATGTTTGGTAATGGTTACATGATGGTTACTGTACAACAGGGGAACATATAATATTTATGCTATGTGTATCTTAGTTATTATGCAGTACAGCATAAATTGTGCTGTATTGAACAAATTGTAATAAAAATAAGATAGTATATTACGTATTTATTTCTGTCCGTGTATACAGCGTGATATAATGTATATTTATTTACATTTAAACTTTTAAACAAGTATTTTATTTAAAATTATGTAAAACCTATGATAGAACAACTTTACTAGATATATATACGTAGTGAATTTAAAGCCATAGACCACATAAAACAGCATGTGCTTTATAATGAATAAACACAAAATGGGATATTCAAAACTGATGACAATTTTTACCAGAATGTTAATGTAGCCCCACGAGAGAGCGTCAAAAAACTGTAAAGTATGCGATTTGCGTAAAAATTCATATTTATGACGTCAGAAACATGCAAAAATTAGTATGAAAATGTTGTGCGGGTTGCATAAATCGAATTTTCTGATCACTGCTACGGGGCTACTGTTGGGTTTTCAGACAAACTAATGTTATTTATGTAAATCCCATCAAGTGTTTTGTGATATAAATGCTTATGTTTTTCTCTGGTCTATTCCTTTAAGCTAAAAACTATTAAAAATGATGTGATATGAAAGTCAACTTCCAAATTTTAAGTGTATTTAAATACGAGTAGCAGGAAAGTAAAGTGTAAAATTATCACACCAAAGTAGACAAACTGTAATTAAAGTAATTTTAAAAATCATACATTAATCGCAAAGTTAATACTGAATGAATCAGAACTTGACCATAATGATATTAAAAATAAGTAGACACTATTTTAAATCAGACCAAATTTTTAAAAAATGATTTACTATAAATTTTTATAATCACAATAATTTTGAATGTAAATTTTTTATTATAAATATTTTTCTTTGTAAAATATTAGACTAATTTTTTGAAAAGGTAAAACAAATTTCAAATGTAAACTTTTTTTAATCAATGAATTATATCGAGGTCAATTAAAATAACTATAATCACACTTTGGTTGTATATATACGCACGTATGACTAAATGTAAATTAAAAAGGCGTTTTCACTGGACGATTATATTTTGTGTAGGTTGAAGTAATAAGAAAACATTTAAATCAAATTATGAAACAACTTTTATTATAATATAATCATTTATATTTTTGCAATTAAAAAATTACTATTTTCAATCATGTTCATGAGCACTGTATTTTTTTCCTACTATTACAATTTCACGAATAGGGTGTATCCACATGACGTCATACTGAATGCACTTTGACGCCTTACTGAATCAATGAACAACATAAATTGCTCAATACAGGATAAACTTTATGGCTATTTTCCTTGAGAAATCGATTAATATTTGGTTAATATGATTTTTCTCACATACTTGAGATACTAATTGAATCTATTAACAGCATCAATGCTCTTAAAAATATTGCTTAGTAAGTATTTTTAAACTACCCAAAAGAGTCATTTGCATACACTGACCTATGTTATTGAGCATGGTGAAACTTTAAAATGAATGTATACACCCTGGATGAAGGGCCTATTCACATCTAAGCAAAATTTAATTTTGCAATAAAATTTAGTGCTTTCAAGTCACTTGCTTTTAATTTAAATGCAGATTAAAAAATAATGCACAATATAATATATTATTCCATATTTATGCCGTGTGAACAAGCCATTAAAGTAAAAAAAAATATTATTAATAACTATAAGTATTTTAAATATTATAGTTTGAAATAAGAAATATTTAACATTATTTTGCTTTATTTTAAATTCCAAAAGGGGTAGGAAAGGGTGGGTGGTAGAAATCAATAAAAACGCCCAATAAATATGTATATAGAAAGGATTTAGGAGTTATAAACATAAAAAAGTAATATTATAATAATATATTTATCATTGACTCGATTTGGTTATTCCATTCATATGTAAAGTATAAGAAGTTGAGTCATTCAATAAACGATAATTTATTCATATACTGATTATACTTTATTAAGAATATTATATCATTTTTTTTTCCTACGTATGTAAAGTGTGTCAATTATTCATTCATTTCTTCACATTTATATTTATTGAATTGTTATATTTACGCGGATTATATACATAGTATGTTGTATAATATATTTCCATGATTTCAAAATAGAAAACATTATTATAAGTCAATTTATACTTATATAAATATTAAACTCAAGTTTCCGTTGAAATTTTTTTTAGTAACTTAGTTATTATTATACGTAATTAATTATTATTGATTATTCCAGTAGTGTTAAATTACATGAACACGAATCTGTTAAATATTTTTGGTGGTTTCAGAGTTGTCTGTTTCATAATTTTGTTATAATGTATACAGTTTCTAACTTATAAAATTTCTACCTTAAATTGTAAATTCTGAAATTATAATTGCTTAAGAATTAAAAAAAAAAAAACGAAAAAAAAAAATCTGAAATAGAAAACGGGTAGAAAATAATAATTTAAAATTCTTCATACTTCCATAATATATATTATAAAAGAACCAACAAAAAAGCTTGATTACTTTTTTTTTACATTCGTATATATTTGAACCACCAATTATTACATCAAAAATCTATTATTTTACAAATTACTTAATTTTAAATTATACGGTGTCTAAATATTGATAGTTTTGATTGACAAATTAGTAAAAAGTTTAAATGCTCTATGACTTTTGCCCTTTTACCCGATATGTATATATGTTATATAGTATAATTAATCATTTTTAAATTAAGACATGATAGTTATATTGACAGAAATTCTTCAATTTTGTTCTCGTATTTGGAAATTAAGTAATTTAAATTCTGTTAAAAAATTCTAAAAGTAATATTAGGTTGTAGAACTATAGTATGGAACTTAAACAATGTAAAAGCACATTTTAAGAAATTTGAATAAATTAACCTTTAATTTTTTTTCAGCATAAAATGATTTCATTTGCTGCCTTATTATGGAGCTAGATAGTCTCTCTGTCGCGTATAGATGTAAAATTTTATTAAAAATTATTTGAAAAAAGTTTAAAACAAAGTCTTTGAAATTATAGCGATAAAAAAATAAATGCATCTACTTCATAAAAATTGATGTAATGTTTTTTAATATTTTTTGAAGTGTAATTATCTTCAATTAAAATTTTATAAAATATAAATAAGTTAAAAACTTCTTTTAACATGGTAATTTCTTTTAGATACTTACCGTATATTGTGTATTTATTTTATATAGAAAGAAAAAAATATATTAAAATAAACTGCCTTATTATGTTTGAATTCTGAACAATATTAATTTATTCTCTTTTTGTGTATGTATGTATGTTCAAAAGACGAGTATTGGAATTCCTTACATTTTTATTACAAAGACAAAATAAATTTTATTCCACCATACAGTAGATGTAACAAAAAGTTTATATATATATATATATATATATATATATATATATATATATATATATATATATATATATATATATAAAATTAAAGTTCAAGGGGACACCGCACATATAAAGACAATGAGACCAAAAATCTCCCATTGTTTATACATATATGAGTCTTCTTTTTGAGTTTATATAAGCTTTAAGTGTCGTAGACGTTTCTAACGATACTGATTAGACATTGTTAAACGTGAAGTAAATATTTCTATATAAAATACGTACTTATACTTGTTTGGATATTCTATTTGAATTCTATCCATAGAGTTAGTAAATTTTATATATCTACTCATGGATATTATCAGAGTATAGTGCATACGCTTATCACATTGGGTGGTATTATGGAAAAAGGCACTTTGTTACTAATTTTATATGCGTTAGTACTGTAAAACCATGCAATTAGTTTTTTTTTTAATAACTATAAGTATTAGTAATAGTATAGAAGTACTATTAGTAACTCAACTATAACTAGTTGAGTATACTCAACTACCATTGCGGCTAATACTTTAAACTCTAGTTAAAGCTTAGTTAAATTTGTGTATTTTATTCTTGCAACAATGAAATTAAAAAAAAAAAAAAAAAAAAAAGCTTATAAGGTTTCGATAACTTTATTATTTATATTTATTTATTTATGAATTATAGATGTTTTTCTGGGTGAAATCAGGCTATACCAAACTCTCAATTTAACTGAACTGCGTTTAACAGTACATACAGTCAGTTACAAAAGCTTATTACATATTATATTCATAAATGCAATACAAGTTTTTTTTTTTTTTTTTTCCATTTTAGTTCAATAGTTTTTTATTTACATTATAATTTTATATACACTTACAGCAGCTAGAGTAAAGATTAGAATCATTAAAGATTGAATTAGTACACCTGTAATCTATATTATAAGTTAAACGTTGGTTATTTTTTTACGATTGTTTTAACAATACAATATAAATAAACTTACAATTAACAAGCTTTTAAATAGAGATTAAGCACCATAATTTGGCCATAAGTTGCTAGCTTATAGCTTTAGTTTTTAATTTCAAAAATTGCAACAATTAATGATAAAGAATTAGCTAAAGATTTAACTACAGGATTAGACGTATGGTTGCAACTTACTTTATAGGAATAAGAATAGAAACATTTTAAGTGAAGTATAATATAGATTAGATGTATTTTTATACGTATTTAAGTCGGCCAATATACCATAATATAATAAGTAATTTTGTAACTAAATTTTGACAAATAAATTGCATCGGTAACACCCAATGATGCAAAATTAGTATAGTGATAGGTTTTATTAACTAAACCTATAAAAAGCTCTATTTTTGAGAGAGATTAGGAGAAAGAGAGAGAGAGAGAGGGAGAGAGAGAGAGAGAGAATAGAACACTATAAAAGAATGAAAATTTATAGACATTCTATTTACTTTTCCGAAAAAATCCTTACTGAAATTTTAACTTTTTGTTCTAAAAAAAAAAATTATTAAACTTGTTCAAAATAAGACATATCAAAATTAAAAGCTGTGGAGCACCCATAACCCTTACTACAGGTTATACTAAAAGTTGGCTTAATTAACGTTAAATTTTGTAATTTTATACGACAACAAACTAATACATTTATTATTTTCATGTACAAAATATAATTTATTCAAAAAATGAAAATTAAACTAGTTTTAAATGTATATATATATAAAAAAATAAACATCGAATAATTTTATGCTTGCTGGTGGTCAGGTAATGAGAATGAGAGAGAGAAAGAGAGAGAGAGAGAGAGAGAGAGAGAGAGAGAGAGAGAGAGAGAAGAAAATCGAAAGATGGAAGTAATAAACAGAGAAGAGAGAGCGAGAGAGAGAGAGAGAGAGAGAGAGAGAGAGAGAGACAGAGCAAAAGACCGACATTAAAAAAAGAATATCAAAAAAGCAAGGCGGGTTTAAAAAGAGTTTTAAGCACGTGGTTGCTATTTGAATTAAGTTTTGGACATACTCGTATATCGTAAGCGTAAGATACCATAAGAGGTAAAGTGGCGACTTTATATAGCAAGTTAAAATACTCTCTCGCGAGACTATGCTATAGTATATACATTAGTAGAGTGGGTAAAATATAATAAAAAAAATATATATATAATATAATAAGAAAGAGAAAGAGTAAAGCAAGTTGGTTCCATGCAGTCTAGCTAAGCTGGTTTTATAAAAGTAAAGTATTTTATATGTAATGTGTAATACCTCACGTATTGTAACTTACATTTATTTAAAACATACTTCAACTTTTATATTTTTATAATATTTTACAATTACGGCTCTTATGGTTATATAAATATAATTTTGCAAGACTGAATTTTATGATAATCCAAAAAATTATTAAAATTTAATTTTCTAAGAGATCGTTTTCAATACTTTGGAATGGAATTTGCACTGAAAATATAATTAGTTTCAGATTTTTATTTGATAAAATAATTTAGTGTATATATATATATAAGAATTTATGTGTAACCAAGGTACAATTGGTACCAATAATATAAGTAATTATATCAGTTTCTTGTTTTTGTGAAATTGATTAATTGATCCTTATATGACAGCTATGTGATAAGAGTGTAGAAAAGTCGTTACAGTCAAAATGTTGTCTTTGTGCTGAACCCTGAAAGATAAACGGTTTTAATATTTTCGAGTTCATATTTATACTTTCACAATAAAATTATAAATTTAAATAATAATAAAAAATTATTTTTTTTTTGTTATTCGATATCTTGGAGCTTAATATAATTTTGTTTTTGGAAGTTTTTCCATCAAGAGGCAATGATAATTATGCTTTAAAAATAATAAAGTACTGTAAAATCATTATATTACAGTATATCCAGTATAATATACTAAAAACATATACCAAAATACTGTCATATAAAATTGACACCTTGAATCCATTTAATTAAGCAAAGTTGATTTAAAAATGCAAGGAAAAACAACAAGAAATTAATGAAACAAAAACAAATGCTTTGTTTTTAAAATACGAGATAACTTTTTATGATAGGACCTATAGACAACTTCAGATAATCAGGACACGGCACTGGCAAGGGTCATCATTAGTTTTACTTTTACGTTAATTTTCGCCTGGTATAGGGCTTACCATGTTATAATGGGGCTTTCAATTTTTGAATTTCTCGCTTCAAAATTATTAAAACTCGTTAAATTTCACATTTTCATAAAGTAAAAAAGCACAACTCAAAAAGTATTTAGGATGTGAACCAGCCTCAGTGAAAGGAACGGAGTGAAAACTGTGCTCAAAGTTTAATCCAAATGAGAGTCTGGAATCCGTTAAAAATTTCAGTTTCTGATTGTCAACCTTTCAAATCTGGTAAATCTGGTGATCCATATTTTAAAAATTCATATTTGAAATTTTGAAATTTGTAGCGGAATCCAGACCCTCATTTGGAGTCAATAATTCTGCGAAGCAAGAAAAAAAAAAATCAAAATTAAAAACCTCAATTTAGCATGGTACGCCCTATAGCTGGCCAAAATTAACATAAAACTAATGACGAACCTTGCCTTGCCAGTGATCAACCTGATGATCCTTATGACAATTGCTGATTATTTGAAGTTGCCTATTGTCCGATTTTATCTTATTTATAAAACTTATGAATTAAAAAATAGCACTTGTCTTTCACAAAAAAAAAAAAAAAAAAAAAAAAAAAAAAAAAGTAGTGTAGTAATAGAAGAAAAAGATAATTAAATAAGTTACTAGCATGCTATATTTTATATTTCATTTTAATTATTATTATTATACTCCATTGAACATTTTTCTATATCATTATTATTATTTCAAACTTGATATATTCAGCTGAATTTAAACGGTTATTTTTTTCTCTCTTTATTTTTGATTTCTTAGTTCAGTATCTAAAGAAGATATCAAATTTTATAAGCTATAACCGGCCTTCTTAATACTTTTTTTTATATAAATCAATTAAATTTTTGGACATCTGTCTATAAAATTTCCAAATTATCTTGTAAAACAACAACTTAATTTATATTCAAGATCAAAATATATTTTTATATTAAAGTCATTTTGTTACATGTCTCAATACATTTTTATTATAATTAAACATATTATTTTGTTGCAGCTGGACATTTATTAATTACAATTTGAGTATACTTCTTAAATTTCATCGCAAACAATTTTTAATGACAGGTGAAAGACCTTGTATGCGGCGTGTATATGTATTTATATCAAAACTGGTTAAAATTTAATTTATGATGTACAAAAATTTTATATTCAAAATCTAAATCATATTCATAGAAGCCAGGTATACCAAAATTTAATTGCATTGCTAAAAATACAAAAAGCAAAATTTTTGTTCTTAAAAAAATAGGGTTGGTGTCTGATTTTATAACATTTTTCAAATCAAATATGCAAATGGATTTTGAATTTATCTTAACATAAAATAGTAATATAAAGTTTTATAATGATAAGAAGTTTACTATCAAAAATACAAGTTATTGGTGGCACATAATGAAGTTAACGTATCTCTATATCCAACTAAAAAATTCCATAACTCCTAAAAATATCCGAAAAGTATTCACAAAATGTTTAAACACTGTGTAATATAAATATTATTTTATTGGTTTATGGCAACACAATTAATATATGGAAATAAAATGTGTTTCCATAAAGCAAGAGAGAGAGAGAGAGAGAGAGAGAGAGAGAGAGAGAGAGAGAGAGAGAGAGAGAGAGAGAGAGAGAGAGAGAGAGAGAGAGAGAGAGAGAGAGAGAGAGAGAGAGAGAGAGAGAGAGAGAGAGAGAGAGAGAGAGAGAGAGAGAGAGAGAGAGAGAGAGAGAGAGAGAGAGAAATCGTTAAAAGTGTCTGTACTACATTATATGAGAGATAAGTATCTGCATCATATTTTCCCCAGTAAATAAAATAAAAAAAAGTTGAAAATTATTATTATATTGCTAATAGAGTATTATACAAAATTTGATCTCGTGGGTCGATTCTTCTTCAGACTTTGTTGGTTTGTTACTTTACATTAATTACTTAATTTTTGTTATGTTCCTGTTGAACTAAAAATTGCAGTTTTTTTCCCGCCCAAACTTGAAAATCTGTAACTATAAAAATTTACCTGTAAGGATACATAATTTTTGAAGACTTCTAATTTTCAGATTCTGTAGAGCAAATATCAATTTTTATTTTTATCTAGCTAGTTAGTGTGAAAAATTTATCGAGGGTTAAGATGGGACATAATATTTAATATATCTATTGCGTCTTATTTTTCGCGATAGACAGATGGTTAATATTAAAGCCCTTGTCAACTTACTTTTTTATTATATGGAATACTGGATTGATAATTACCATACCTTATTATCCATGATATAGTCACCAACACGTTTATTTTGAAATTATTTTCATCTATTTTCATTTTGACTGTTATATCACGTATCTGACGTCACAATGTACCACCGCCAATCACAGTCACCGCTCTGGCCACGTGATAAATTTAAGCCCCTCCCTCAAGTTCTTAACCCCTATCACGGCCCCATCTGTACATTGTGACGTCAGATATGTGATATAACAGTCAAAATGAAAATAAATACAAAATCAACGTGTTGGTGTCTAATTAATGGATAATAAGGTATGGTAGTTATCAATCTAGTATTCCATATAATAAAAAAGTAAGTTGACAAGGGCTTTAATAAAAAAAAAATACAGTGTGTCTGTGTTCTGCTATAGAAAATAAAATTAAACAATTCCATGAATAAAAAAATAATAGAGGAGTTGAATTTTTATCTCTTAGTCTAAAGGCTATTTCACACTGGGAAGTATAAAACTATGGTTGACATTAAAATTTATGATTACAAAGATATTTTATGAAATATATTTTTTTATATAAAAATTTTACGTCAACAAATTTTATTTAATAGTGTGAAAAATTGCGATGGATTATGGAACTCACTGATTACTCTTGTAGACACTTTTTTTTTTGTCCTTCTTATTTTTCTGGGTGTTCTAAACCTGACACGATGAGGCTCGACACAATTATAGTTTTAACAAGCACATATGTTATAAGTATTGTCTTTTGCATCTACATTTTTAATATTCATATAACTTTAAATATAATTCAAATTTTATGCAAATTAGTATAACATATTGAATAAAACTCTCAATCAATCATATTATATATTTTTAAACATTACTTTTTTTTTTTTTTTTTTTTTTGCTTTTGTCTATTGTTGTTGTATTTCAAAATTTCAATACATGTTATAACAAAAATATAATTCTTCTTTATACACAAAAGTTGTTAAACCAGCTAAGATTTATCTAAATTTTATATCAAGAATCATTACCATTAAAATAAATTACTTTAAAAGTAAGTACGTAATTATACTTTAATTAAACTTTTATAATATAATAAAGAAAAAAAAAGAGTAAAATTTTATTTTTGTATAGTATGAGATTATTATATTTAGTATATCGTTTGCTAATTTTATGATGTTTTTTTTTTTTTTTTTTTTTTTTTTTTTTTTTGGTAAGAATTCTTTAATAGTTACACAGGTAATTGTTTTATTATTTATTAATACATTTATTTATTTTCTGCTGTACAATATATATGTAACATTTTCATTTATTAGCAGATATATATATTGAACGTTTCAGTAAAAATATAATTGGTATAACTATAGCAATAAAATTGGACCCATGTCTAGAAACAAATAAAAATGTCAACATTTTAGGAGTAAAATTATCAACAAGTAAAGTTATTATTTCCTAAGTTCGTTTTATACATGGCTATAGATAATGTACCAGCTGTGTAAGAGAGGGGATGCGGGTTCGAGTCTCATTGTGACCTGACTTTTACACGTCACCATCTGGGCTGACTTCGCCACACGATATACATGTAACTTTTCTAATATTTCGTTTCTTGTTAATGAATATTGTCTAACTGGCTAAATTTAAAAGCTGACAGAATTAAATTTCACATATATTTAATTTAATTGGTATTGAATTTATGGTTTTAATTACGGTGCTCAACACTCATCCATATGGTCTCTCTCTCTCTCTCTCTCTCTCTCTCTCTCTCTCTCTCTCTCTCTCTATTGCTAACAAGTATAAAACAAAGTGAATTCAATTTGCATGAATGTTATTATGACATATATGTCTACATATTTCATTTCTAACTTTTGTTTCAACTACGATATATCCATAATGGAACTGTGAATGAAAAAGTCATAAATAAATCTATAATATTATGTAATAATTTAATCGATTGCTTAAAACAGGTAGTATATATTATTATAAATGACATATAATAAAAATGCACATATCAAGTGAAATACTTGACAGTATAAAAATGTAATACAAAGTAGTTGTATATAATGAAAATTAAAATCATGAATATTATGGTAATAAAAACTAAAGAATATAATATACAGTACAATTAATGTCACTTTGTTTATGTGCGACTATTAAATTTGCGATCATTATATTATTCACTATTATGTTAGTTTCACTATAAATACGTAAAACATTCAATAACAGCTATAAAATGTTAAGTAATATTATATATTACTGTTATTATTGAATATATAATTACAATTAAATTAATAATTAAATATTTAATGAATGAACATGCATAAAGAATGCATTTAAAATGCATCAGTTTTCACTTTAAAATATTTTAATAATTAAAATTAAAGTTTCCATGTATTTTGCTATGTATAATGAGATTATATTACGATATTATTATGCTATATTCAAAAAGACGCATATTTTGACGATAATGTGATAGAGAATTTTAATACATTGACAAACAGATAGATAAGAATTAAATTAAATAAATACTTTTTATTATACTTAAAGCCATAGACCACATAAAACAACATGTGCTTTTTAATGAATAAACACGAAATGGGATCTTCAAAACTGATGACAATTTTTACCAGAGAACATTAATTTAGCCCCACGAGAGAGCGTAAAAATACTGTAAAGTATGCAATTTGCGTGAAAATTCATGTTTATGACGTCAGAAACATGCAAAAATTAGTATGAAAATGTTGTGCGGGTTGCATAAATCAAATTTTCTGATCACTGCCACGGGGCTACTGTTGGGTTTTGAGGTAAACTAATGTTATTTATGTAAATTCCATCAAGTGTTTTGTGATATAAATGCTTATATTTTTCTCTGGTCTATTCCTTTAATAAATAAGACAAAGAAAATCATCATGATTTATTTTATATCGATTTTTATGAAATTTAATCTACATGCATGCAGTAACAATAATAATAAAAAAAAAAACTATATTACAAGTTAGCGAGTAAGATAATCTCAACAATGTGATATGTTGAATATATGAATTTGAGTATTTATTCAGCTTTTAGCAATTCAGAATTCAACATTTAACAGACGATTTGAATTTATATTATATAAACTAAAAATTTTAATGAAACTATAGGGAATAAATTTGTGTCCTATTTTGTCAACGTGATTATATGCAGAGGAAAATAAGAAAAAAAAAAAAAAAAAAAAAAAAAAAAAAACTAAAATTCAAAAATAGAGTTTTCATAATATAAAAATTATTATATGTTGCAAAGTATTATTAAGAATATATTATTTATATTACGATATTATTAACCTATATTCAAAAAGTATAGTATATATTTTGACGATAATGAGATAGAGAATTTAATACATTGACAAACATATAGATAAGAATTAAATTAAATAAATAATTTTTATTATACTTAATAAATAAGACAAAGAAAATCATGATTTATTTTATATCGATTTTTATGAAATTTAATCTACATGCATGCAGTAACAATAATAATAATAATAAAAAACTATATTACAAGTTAGCAAGTAAGATAATCTCAACAATGTGATATGTCTAAGAAGTTGTATTATATTGTAACAAACAAATAAAAACTAATACTTCAAGTCAGCATGCGGTCAGTAAGAGAAATTCGACCTTGATAGACTTTAAATTATGGAAAGAAATGACCAGTAAGCTTGTTAGCACGCACTTCAAGTATAAATATCTTTTATACAGAACTACTCTTCTACTCGTACACTATACCATCTGGTCTTTTATTTCTCTCTCTCTCGTTTAATTTATGCATCTTGTTATTGAGAATTAATTAACTATTAATTACATACTAATCTTACATATAGCTAATTATTATTATTTTTTTTTTTTTGTACCTTGGAGTTGAGTTGCAATATAGCTACTATATTATATAAAGGAGAAAATAATTAAAAATTTATAATTAAAAATATATAAATAAAGTACGAGTTTTGTTATATAATAATATTAAAAAAAAGTAAAAAAAAAAAAAAAAAAAAAAAAAGAGGAAATTATAGTTGAATTATATAATTATCTACTGAATTTCTCTTAAAGATTCGCACCTATATTTTCTTCTCTTCACTTGATCAAAAATTATGAATTATTTGGCATATTTTGGATAAAAAACATTGAAAGAGAAAAAAAGTAAAAATGTTATTTGCATCTTTCATGTAATATTCACTAATTTTTCAAAAAAAAAAAAAAAGAAAAGAAAAATAAAAGAAAAGAAAAAAAGAAAAGAAAAGAAAAGAAAAGAAAAGAAAAGAAAAGAAAAGAAAAGAAAAGAAAAGAAAAGAAAAGAAAAGAAAAGAAAAGAAAAGAAAAGAAAAGAAACTTATTGGGAACAAAAATACACTAAATAAACAAATAATTAAGTTCATTATTTCTGTGAGTGCACACGAATCTAAAAACTATTAAATTTCATAAATTTATAATATTAATATATTCTACTAGAAGTCTATAATGACGAAACTGACGATAAGATAAAAGAATAACCCCCGTAAGCTGCAACGCTAACTAACTAGTTAAACCGTAGTTAAGTTGTTATTTTGATTGTTGCAACAATTAAAAAAAATATAACTAAGGTTTAACTAGAGGTTGCAGCTTACAGCCCTAAGAGATATAAGAAAAAAAAAAAAAAAAAAAAAAAAAGTTCAAAAAGACGTTGCATGTTGCATACTGTTAAAAGGTTTAACAGTATGAAATATCTTTTTGAACTCGAAGTGATGTTACATTAATATAACCGCTCTGTACAAATAATGTAAAATAGAATCTCATCTCATCTCGCACTCAAAACATTTAAACAAGGACGCGTCCTTGCGTTACATCATTTTGAAATATAAAACATTTCTTATATTATATATCACATAAATTATATGTAGCGTGATATAATAATAAAAATATTTGTGTTAAAAACAATGTTAAGTAAGTCAGTTCTGTTTCTGTTGTATATATATATACATAAGCGTGCAGATATTTAAGTGTGATTGAGTTATATTATATAAGTTGGGAGATTGGAATGATCGAAATGTCACGATAGGTTATATAGAGAGAGATCTTTGCTGTAGATTGTATTTTATCAGAAAATAAATTCATGTCCTATTTTGGCAAAGTGAATATATGCAGAGGGTGGGGATGAAACAAAAATAAAAATTAAATATAAAAAATAGAATCACATCTATGAGGTATAGTTTTAATGTACAAATATTTAAATATGTTTGTAAGAAACTCCATAAAAATGTTAAAAAAACTATATTTGCTTGTATTCAAATGTATAACACATTGCAAAAATATTACTTTATGATGTGATCAGGTTGTTATATCAAAGTCTTATTATTATTTTGCTTAGCCTTGGGTTGTAAAGGAGCTGTTTGCTTACAAATTGCATTATATTTTTATGGCTGCATCATTTTTTAATAAAGCATAACTCGTATTTTTACAATAATTATTGAAATATTGCAGCCATAAAAATATGAAGCTCGGAGGCATCAGGATTGCTTCTCAGAGTGTATACAAGTCTTTATATATTATGTTTTTAGCATCTCAATATACAAAATTTCAAAAAACAAAAACAAAATGCTTTGAGGGTGGTTGCATTCATATAAAAGTTGACGCAATATGTAAGCATGGGAAATTGACTCATTTTGCCAGCTTAAAAATATACTTATATAGCCATATTTTTGAGAGCATTATTGCTGTTTATAGGTTTATTTGAGTTTTTAAGTAATAGGTGGAAAAAAAAAAAAAATAAAAATAAATAAAAAAAAAAAGATTTGCCCTATGCTGAGCAATGTTAATGTTATTCATTGCTCCAGTATGGTGCCGAAACGCATTCTTGCACTTTTTCATACACACACTCTATATCAAATCAATTTGATTGCATATTATATTTATACTTATAAATAGATATGTCATGTTATTTGCATTTATTAAAAATATTTCTTCGCGTGTGAACAATAGAATCATAAGGTATTCATTATTCTTTTCAATGTCACGCATTATATAAAATAATTTTCTCAGTGTATTAGAAAACGGTAATTTTTTTCTTTCTTCTTCTTCTCCGCGAGTACAAAATTGATGTGGGTGGGATGAAAGGATCGTGTGGATGTGAAGTTGTCTTAAAAAGTAGTTCACAACATTTATCGATGTTTAAATCGATGGAAAATTATATAAAACATAGGGGAACTTTAAATTTTATTTAAACATTTTTATAACCTATCAATTATGTTGAATACTTATTTTATTTTTTTCACCACTCTCTTATGGTTATTTTTGATCGATATGAAGTGCAAATACAATTTTTACACCTTAAATGAATAAATAAAACTCAACTTTTTACTTATCAGTCCATTACATTATACATTTACATTAGCAGTACATTATGTGCACCTTATCATACCTTATGAGCAGGTGAATGATGAATAGAGTGTAAGCATGAAAAAGCGCGAGAATGCGCTTCGACGTCATACTGGAGGAATAAATAACATTGCTCAGCATAGGACAAACATCGTTTTTAGCTATTTTCTTTGTGAAATCTATGGTAATTTTTCTTTTGTTCATTTTTCTCATATACTTGAAAACCCAGTTCAACCTTCAACCTATTATATTAATATTCTCTAAAATATTGTTAAGTATTTTTAAACTGAAAAAATGAGTCCTTTTTCCATACCGGCCCATATTATTTAGTGTTCACATATAGCGTTGACTTTTATATGAATGTAACCACCCTATAAAAAATATAATAAAAAATTACTAGTAAGTCAAGATACCTAAATATTGCGCTATATATATTTTTCCCTGGTGTTTATAAAATAAATGTATACTTATAATAAAAATTAAATGTACTTTTTTCATAGCTAATTTAATCTGAAATCACACATATAATGTTGTTAGTGGCAATATGCAAAACCAAAGGAATATACAATCTAAAAAATTGGAGCGTATATAAAGTTCATTTTTTAATTAAATGTTTTACTCAACTGTTATTTTATAGTGTACCTATATTATACATTGTGATCCGTGTATAGTGAATAAAATTTAATATATTACCGTATAATTAGTTTTAAAGCAAAAATATTCTTTTCTATATTTTAACATAGCGGTATAGACTAACCCAACCCAAAGCGTTCCGCTATACAATATTATAATCAAATTTAAGTTAATCATGAAATTTAAAAATTATTAAATTTTATTGGCTGCAAACTTTTTAAAATGTTTATAACATCATTGGTATTTTTCTATTAATGAAATAATTTAATGACAATAGTCTTCTACGAAATTAATTATTTATAACAACAATTAAAAAGCTGTCCTCAAGAAATGATTATAGTGATGATAATTATATAAACGTTTTTATTTTTATTAGTATTTTTGTTTAATATTTTCCGAAATAAATATTATGCTATACGTATTTAAAATGTAAGATAGAGAGAGAGAGAGAGAGAGAGAGAGAGAGAGAGCTAAGCAAGAGATATAGGTGGGAGACGTAAAAGTGCTCCTTATCCAAAAATAATCCTTTTTTAGGTTCATTCATATTTAAGGACATTTTTCGTATTAACTAGTGTACTGCCTCTGTAGTTTTTTTTTTTTTTTTTTTTTTAACATTTATTATATAATGCATAAATTTTGAGTCTATATATAGAAAATATAAACAATAATACATTTTATATTTATTAAAATAAAGAATATTGCTCCATAATATAGACAGTAAAATGATTATGCACGTTCATTTAAACGGAGATAAAAAAGTTACATAAAAAATAATTTGTAAATTAGGATGAATAAAATTTTATAACTTTTGGTACGCGTTTTTTTTTTTTTTTTACTCATTGAAGTTACATACAATTTGAGAGGTCATACGATCAGGACTGAGTAACTGTATCCCTATAGTTAGGATGAATGATAATGATAAAAATAATAAATATATAGCTATATTATGGTAGATTGCATTAATATAATATAAAATAAAATGCAATTTTCAAATAATAATACATAAAACAATTAAAATGAGGGAAAAAATAAGCTGCAGCAATGTTTATATTTAGAAAAAGTTATTAAAAAAGAAGTACCTCTAAATTGTTAGTTTAGATTGCAAAATTTACAAATTTATTAAAAAATGGTAAATTTAACGCCTGAAAGTTATGCAACTTTTTCATCCCTTATGTATTGCGGAGTTGCATAAAGTTGAAATAAGAAGGGGTAATTAAATTTCTATTGGAAATGATATACATTTTATAATGAATGAATAATTACGATATAATTTAGTATTTTCATTCATTAACACCTGTAAAATGCACTTTATAAACGCACTTTTTAAGTGCACTGTGATTGAAAATTATAAGGAGTCTTCCTTCATGCCCATATATGGAGATGGATACCTTTTAGGGTGGGAGAACTAAATATGGACACGACGCACTTCTTTTTAAAAAAATTATTGCGCGATTTAAAAATAATTTAATAGTTTCACTTAAACGTACATAACAATTTATAAATATGTATTAAACTTATAGCAATAAATATATTTATTAATTGGAATCAAATAAATGTACAAAAATCAAATCTTTTATCTCATGTTTTAAAATGTAAATATAGGACTACTTTCTGTTCGCGGAGGATGGAGGGGGAAATTGCCCGGTAAATGAAACATTTGCCCAGTCGGGAAAATGAACGATAGTCCAATACATGTGTAATAGTGTTAACTCTTAATTAAACATTATTTTTTCGTTATTTTGAAGGACTTTAGTTACATAATAAGGTAATTTATAAATCATATATTATTTATTTAACAAGCTATTGTATTTTCTAATGCTGTAAGTGCTAAAATTTAGGAGAAATTATAAATTTTATGTGATGTTCGACAGCTGTTTTTCATCGCCATTAGAAACGGACTTATAATTAATTAATCTAATTTATGAATTATTACAAGACTCGTGATGGAGTTACTTAGATACTTTAATTAATTTAGTGTTGAAGTTCTGTTTTATAATTACATTAAACGCTTATTTAAACATTTTAATGAGGATTTTGAATATTTTGAAACAGCTGATTATCTTTTCATTGATTTTTTTAGACCTCGTGTTTGGAGTTTTTAGTATTATTTTAATCCAAAAACTAAGTAGAATGATATCCTTATTATATTAAGTTCCTAATGAGGTATTTGAATTTATATTTACATGACATTTAGCCCCCCTGCTAGCTTGTTTTATAAAGTTGACCCCCTACATAGAATCAAAGTTGGTCTTTATTTTTTGGGACGTTTAACGATTAAGCATCGGGAACTAAAGTTTATGACTTTATTAGCTTGTAAAATAATTATTAATTATCATAGAAATATACTGCTACTTAGCAATTACCACTATTAACAGGATTGTTTGTTTACTTTAATGAAGCAGTAATAAAAAATCAACTTAATGTTATACACGTGCCACAATTATATGCATATACAGTACAGTACATCATATTATTATTTGTCCATCTCTGTTTTATTTATGTATTTCTCAAAGGATAAATATTTAATTACTAAATATATTACTGATAATTCAGATAGGTCAGTTTGTAATCAATCCATAATGAATGCACAACTTTGGTGCCTGTATTTTTTACTATTTAATCAAATTATAGTCTCAGCATCAAAATACTTTTAATACGTTACTTGCAATTGTTAATCCCCATTTTCTGTACTAACTTCTACTTATTCAAGCATAACATTATATTTTGTTGTTCAACATTATTTTATTTACCTATACGTCTAATTATTTACCTGTCATATTCATATAAAATATTTTAAACCAAGTTTTTTAACCCCTCTTTATCTACTGATTTTTGACGGAATTACTTATAATATATGCTAATAATGATTTATTATTTTTATTTCAGATAAATTTGGCAATCATGCACTGTATTACAACCTTAATACAAGGTTTTCAAATTTGTCATGGATCATCATTCTTCTCATTTGCCTGAGAACGTCAGTACAGGTGGTGGTAGCACAAATTCTCGTAGTTATTTATCTTATTCACATCCAACAATGTTACCAAGTGGAACTGGGGATATTTACCATGAGGCTCCTCAACAATGTTCTAGTAGGAAAAGACATCTGGATGCCGTTACAGGTGAGATATTGAGCACTTATCTCGACCAACAAATTTCCCTCCAAAATTGTTGACTGATTATCATCACACTGTCCATGTAATAAATGAAAAAATAATAATAATAATAATAATACATTAAAACGCTACCAGTATTACGACTGTTTTACATTGACCATTGAATAAATATGTTCCTTTTCTATCAATTGAAAAAAAAAACAAAAAAAATGTCTTGCCATAAAATGAGATTCCATACCAAAGTAATTAAGTATTAAAATATTGGAGACTAATCTTTAAAGACAACACTGCTTTATATATCAATGATACACAAATATAATTTTAAATTTAAGTGAAATGAATAGACTTTTGAACAACTTATTTTTTATGGCACAAAACTTATTTCTCCGTTCTTATAAACAAATGCCCAAAAGTATTTTACTCATTATTTTATCAAAATCAATGTAAAAGGTTGCATTGTTGTTTGTCCTTACACCAATTTTTTTGCTTTTATTTGTCTAAATATTCCCATCAAATGTTTCTATGTATAATTGCCATTTACTAATTCTGTTTAAATGTTATATTTTTTTAGGTTTTGAGGCATCAGAATCCGACTCGTTGGAAGAACCAACTAACTACAACCAACCTTCAACATCCTCGTCCAATAGTAGACCTTCCTCTAGTTCTGGTCCACCTCCTAATGGCAAGAAGACCAAAGGTCGTGTTAAGATTAAGATGGAATACATAGACAATAAACTACGTAGATATACAACCTTTTCCAAGAGAAAGACCGGCATTATGAAAAAAGTGAGCATTTATTTAGTGTGATGATGTGATGTTAGAAATATTAAGGGAAATAAACCACTGTGGTTGGGTATGATAAATTTGAAAGAAAAGGACAATGTGACGTTATGTGAGAATTTTAGTCAATTCCTTTCCATTTTATTATTAATTTTTTTTCTATTGGAACCGCTTCAATTAAGTAAGATCATGAAGTTTTATATTCATAAAGTTATGATAAATGATAGATTTTAATTTTGCCTTCAATATTCATAAATGATTTGTGCCCATTATTATTTTGATGCTTTGGTGTCTATTACATATTTTATAAGAGTGATGGAGATAGAGAGAGGTATTATTGTGGATTACTGTATTGTTTATTTAGGTCTTGTCGTTTGGCATTTTTTGTTCTCAATGCTAGTTAAAAATTAAGATTTCAAGTTAGAGTTAAAACAAATTAACTTCAAACTACAGTTTTGTAGATTGATTAGGAGCCTGTCTTAAGTTGCCATGCCACACATTCTCTCTCTCTCTCTCTCTCTCTCTCTCTCTCTCTCTTCTCTCACCATATTTAAAATATCTTAACTTGAAAAATTTATTCTCAATTTTTACTATTTCATTGATGCTGTTTCCAAATTTGAGATATTTTGGTAAAGTATTTATGACTTGTTTATAAGCATACAATACCTTTTCATAGAGCTGCATGATTTTTTTTCTTTTAGTTATTTTATCAGTTCTAGTACTCAAACTTATAAATATTATACTAGTTATCAGAACTATAACTAACATTTTTTTCTCTTTTCTTGAATTTGTTTTCAGGCCTATGAGTTGTCTACATTAACAGGAACACAAGTAATGTTACTTGTAGCCAGTGAAACAGGACATGTGTATACATTTGCTACAAGAAAATTACAACCTATGATTACATCTGAGGCTGGTAAAGCCTTAATTCAAACGTGCCTCAATTCTCCTGATGCAAATCAACCCGTACAACAAACAGCTGCTGCTACAGGTGATCAAAGAATGTCAGCTACTGGTTTTGAAGAAACAGAACTCAGCTATCATATTGAAGATGGTGAAAAAGTAAGACAACAACAATTATTAAGTAATTATCAATTACACGAATCACAATATCAAACACATTCACATTCACAACAATCTTTATTAGATGCACAATTACAATTACAAAATATGCAAGGTGGTACTACACAGTATCATCATCATATGTCACCTCAAAATACTCAACAATCACATCCAAGTCATCATCAATATCATTTAGGTGGGCCACAATAGGTACCCGGTATACATACATACATAACATTATATACATACACATTTGCATGGGAGTAGTAGAGCTAGCTATTTTTCTATACATAATGCTTGTGTTTTAAAGTGTTATCTCCAAAAGTTATTATCAAAGTTTAAAAAAAAAAATTTAAGTGTTTGGCATATGATTGCTTTTGTTATGAATTTATATCACTTTTTTTTATTGTGTTTAAAAGCCTTAAATAGATTATTCTTTCACTGAAAAATACCACAAAAATCACCCAACTGAATATGTATTTGCTGAAACTAACAAAGTAAAAAATTCGCTATAACAGGAGAATCAATACTGCAAAATAGTTATAAAGATAAGTAGTAGAATTTGCGGAAATGCTCGAGAAAAATCGCGTTTTGGTACGTTAAAAATAGTTTTTATCCAAATGCCAAAAGGGTTATTAAACTATGTAGATAAAACAATTACCTAATTGGTATTTTGAGTGTTTATAAACAAATAGCTGGTTGAAAATGATAACACTTTTTCATATACAAGCATTATTTATCTTGATTTAAAAGTTTCGACTTTTGTGTGTAAATTGCATGCATTTCAGCTTCACAGAAAATGATAATTAGTGAACATTAATTTAATACAAAAAATACGAATTGTTTTTTTGTTTTTGTTTTTTTCAAAAATTGATAGCATTCCATCGTATAACACTATATATTTTTTTGTTCATAATATACGTTTTACATTGTGAAATATTATGTTTTCTGTTAGGCAACTACTTAAAGATGGCTCTCTATATTTTTGTGATGCAGATTTTTTTTTCATCCATTCCAACTTTTTTTTTTTTTACACTGATAAAAATGAGTTTTATTGTTCTAAGAATGCAACACTAGTCCCTCCCAATTGTTTAGAAACATACAAATACATTGTAGTTTTGTAGAAGATAATGGACTTCTAATATTTTTGACAAGTGTGGTGTGTTTATATATATAATACGAAGTTAGCATAATTTATTAATAAGCAGTTCTTTATTTTGTGTGTTTTATTATTACGATTTGCAATTATTGAGTATATTTTGCATATCGCGAAATAATTTCATAATTTCAACGTTCAGTTTTAATTCAAAGTAACATAATGAATACAGTGCAATTTAAAAAATTAAAATATAGTACATTATTTAAAAATATACAATTTTTTCCCCTATCAGACTTTGTGTTATTTACATTCTAATGGAAGTCGGAAATTCGAGAAGAAGGCCTATATGTTGTCATTTTGCGGTGGTATTAATGTCATTATTAGAGAAACTTCTTATTTGTTTCTTTCTTTAAAACTTTAATTTTTTTCCTTTAATTGAATATAATGAATTTAAAATAAAAATATTTTACATATAAGCATTAGCGCGCATTCCATAACTGTATTTTATATTAACGAATTTATGGATCAAATTTTCTTTTTATTTAAGCATAATCTTATATAACGAACTACGTTACATTAAAATAAAAAGCATAGAATTGTATTAAAACTGAACGTCTATTTCAATTTCAGAAATTTTCAGGCTTAGTAATTATTGTTATTTCTGTTGAATATATTATCATTCTATTGCTTTTAAATAAAGACCTGTTGATTTCATGCGTAATTATGCTAACTAGAAGTTGTATTGTATAACAAATACGTGGACAATATCAAGCAAGTGCTTCAAACGTCGGTGCTATTTCGTCGTACACAAGAAAGAACAGGTCATTACCATAATATTCGTCCATTTTTTGAAGAGGAATAAGTGTTAATTTGAAAGAGACTTTTTATCGAAAAAGACATTTAAATATATATAAAAATATGTTGATTAATTTTTGTTAAGTTGTATGTATGGCTTTTTGTGTGATTTTTTTAAAAGTAATTATTTTTTATTTTGTGCATGCTTGTTATTATTATTATTTTTTTTCACATTTCAGTTTTCAGTTTAACTTCGTAACTTTTAATATGCAAGGATAAAAAATATTACGTAATTTACGGCAGCATAAATATTGCTATTTTGGAATTACGTAAATGATTATACTGTGCAACATAATTACGTATATTTCAATATTGCGGAAATTATGTTACGAACGATTGTTTCTAAAATCGGGCTAGCATAATCATTTTTCGTTAATTTTTGTCAGCTTATTTGATAATTAACAATATTTTCCTATTGCTCTCATTTTTTTTTAATTTATCCTTACATTTTTTTTTTTTTTTTTTTTTTTTTTTTTTTGTGAACTACATTATTGAAGTAGAAAATTTTCATATATGCATATTTTTCTTTTTGTATAAAAGTTACAAAGTTAAACTATGATTTAAATGCGTTTACATTGAATCTCAAATCTAAAGACAACGATCACAAAAAGAAATTAATGTAAACGTATTTAAAAAGAAAATTACCTGTACTTATTTAAAATCTCAAATTTGATGTGCTCAAATACTCCTTTATATATATTATTGTAAGAAAGCAAAATATTTTTCCATTTTATATAAGAAAAAAAATTCCGTCCTAAAATTTATGTAAATTATATTTTTGACTATTGTTTTGACGATTAATATTTTGATAACACTTTTTTATTAATATTAACAAAATTAAAAAATATATATAAAATAAATGTAATATTATTAAAAGAATAATATTAATTGGTCGCATTTTATTTAAACAAAAAAACAGGTTAAAATTTTATTATAAATTACAAAAAATGAACAAACAAAAATTATATTCTTGACATTGCTACGATGTAAATAATTTGAAATCAATTTAAAATTGTACTATTATTATTATTGACTTTAACAAAAGTTTCGCGTTTACTTTGATACTTGAGTGCAAAGACAAAGAAATAACAACCATGTTACTTGACTGTAGTTGTTATTATTTGTGCAGCATTAATTTTTTTTTTTTTTTTTTTTTTTTTTAGATATCTTACGTAATTCTTGTCTTAAAATTGTTCCAAAACTAGATTGATCACAATGCTTTTGTTTTTTTGAAAATTATCATAATAATTAAAATTTCAACTATGAAAATTATACTTACGAAAGTCTTATAATATATTTTAACTATGTAAGATTATAGTGTTGTATGTGTATGTATACATCGTAGTATATAAGTTTTAAAACTAGTCTTCAAATAGATCGAAAATTTTGATGATTGATGTACACATACAAATAAAATGAAAGCTAAATTTTATAGATCGTAACAATGTCATTTCAAAAAATAATAATAAAAATATTATACCAATCGAAGAAAAATGATTTGTAAATTATTATTTATTATTAAAAATAATAAGTTTAATTGTTTTAATTCAAAACAAATGGTACTAATTAACTAATTTTGTTTTTTCGTTGTGTTTGTACATAATTTTTTGTTGATATTTAACAAAGAAAAAAAAAATGAAAGAAATGAAAATTGAATGTTATTTATAATTTTATTTGTTATTATTATTATGTGTCAAAATGCCTTAGAACTAATTTTTTTCTAGGCCAGTTTTATTGTTTAATTTTAAGAATTTTTAATTAATTTTCCCCCAATAATGAGGCATTATAATGTTATACTATTATTTTTTTGGCTAATAATTATTAAAACAACAAAATGTGTAACTTATGAAAATATTTATTTTTTTTATTAATAATTTATTTTCTTTATACATTCAACGTATATCAGGGTTAAAAAAAAATGCCTTAGTGCCATATACGATTGATTTACATAGAGGTACATAGAGATATTTATAAAATTTTATTCATTGAAAATTTATCGAGTAACGTAATATTTTATAAAAGTTTTTTTTAAGTGATAATAATTCACGCAAATTTTGTGTAAATTGTTGAAAAATCTGCAGTAAATAATATTGATATTTGAAACCCGTTATATAAATTTTCAATGAATTTTTTTTTATATAGAATGAGTATATAGCTGTAAAAAATTACCCTGAATTGGCTTTTTAATTTATTGAACTTAAAAGTGAGTTTTTCAATATTCGATATAACTATATAGCAATAAACTATTGCAATAAAAAAGTAGCAGCCTCTTTAAATGATAATGACTGCTTATAAAAAGATAACTCATATAATTATTTTGTATATTCCGTACTACGAATCTTTGATTTTAACAAAACCAGTATATTTTTGTACAAAATCTCACTGTAATTTTCAATAGAACTTAAAGGTAAAGCGTATCAAGAGTTTCTTTGTTTTTTCAAAAAATATTTATATTTAAAACTTTATAATTTAAAAACAATCCCCTTAAATATTCCTCAATTAATAATATTCTCAAACTATCAATCATATTTCTGGACTTCATTGATTTTTTTTTAATTTAATTCGTAATATAATGTATGCATAATAATATGATCAATAATGAAACATATGGTTTTCATTATAAAATATTTAAATTAACCGTAACTGATAATTTAAATATAAAATTGGCGCCAGACTTTAATTTAAAGGCGTAGAACACCTTGAACAAAAAAGTTGCATAATATCCCAACAAACCTGAAAATCAAAGTTGATTTGGCCGGAGTCATTGATTTCTTATTTATTTTCCATTCACAAAATGCCACTGCCGGTCACTGACGTCACAGCTCGCCGGTTTACTTGCGCGTGGACCAGGCGAACTGTGACGTCAGTGACCGGCAGCGGCATTTTGTGAATGGAAAATAAATTAGAAATCAATGACTCCGGCCAACTCAACGTTGATTTTCAGGTTTGTTAGGATATTATGCAACTTTTTTGTTCAAGGTGTTCTACGCCTTTAAATATTTAGTTATTTTATATTGAAATTTTTTTACATAATGACTCATATGTATACTGTATGTTTGAGACAAATTATTAATTACTTTTTTTTTCTTAATCATAATTTTATCCCACTTTTTTGACCTTATGTATAAAAAATCTACATGAATGACTTTTTTTTATATGTATATTTAAATATAAGTTACTAAAATTACCATCAAAATTGAATTTTAGTAAAATCATAAGGACATTATTCTAATATTAATAATAAAATATAAATTTATTTTGTAAATTTGAATATGAATTACCCTTTTTGACTATATTTTATTGTGACAAATCTTACTAGTTTTCTCATTTAAATTTAATTAATTTACTTTTTTTCCAGCAAAAAATAAAAGGTAATTTTCATTCAAATATTACAATTGTAATCCCTACCAAAGACTAATTATTTATTGTATTTATATGTTTAAAATAATTAACTACAAAAACACAGGGTATTAAGAAAATAACTGCAACGTGTATTTTTAATTTTTATTTACAAATATATACATTTTTTTTTCTTCTCGATCATAACACGTTTATCTGGGCTCCATTACTGTAACAAAAAAGTAACAACATTTTATAAAGCACACGTGTGAACAAAACAAATTATAATATAAATGTTAAGTGTTTAAAAAAAAAAAAAAAAATCTTGAAAAAAAAAATCTTGAAAAAAAAATCTTGGAAAAAAAAATGATTGATTTATTTTCTAACAGGTAAAAAATGTGCCAACTTTTTCACGTAATATTATAATTTTACAACGTATAATTTTATATAGATTAAAAAGAAAATTTGATCACCTGTAAGCATTATATTATAAAATGAATAAATAAAATCTGATTTTAATCTTGAGTGTGATATGTTTTCACAATATAAAAGCTGTTTTTTAATTAAAAAAAAATGTGATAAATTGTTGTTTATTTTTGTTTGTTTATTCATGGTATTTTACGCTATTTAAATATTAAATTAAAGCTCTAAATATTTATTTTTTTCCCCCAGAATTTTAAATTCACCTGTCGAAGCAACGTAAATTAAATTATGGGATAATTTTTTACTTTCCTTTCCCGTGAAATGTTATACGAATATTTTATAAAATGTTTTAAAATTTTCCATGATTTTATTTATATTCTTTCAGCAGGTGTCAAAGAGTATTTTTTTTATTACTAATTTAATACAGATTAATAACTATATTGTAAATTATCGTCTTTCAAAAAAAAAAAAAAAAAAAAAAAAAAAAAAGTGTTTAAATAGTTTGTAATCCTGTTTATCGTATAAAAATGGACAAATCATATTATCAAATATTTATTTATGTTTTCAAATAAAAACAATGAATTATAATAACGCGTAATAAAAAAAATTAATAATCAGTAAAAAAAATGTATGGTTGCTTATAAGTTAAATTATATTGAACCTTTTTTTTTTTTTTTAAATGTTAAAAATGTAAATAGCAATTTTACCATGGCCCATATTTGTGTAAAATATTTTTGTGTTATTTATATTAAACCACAATTTTTGTTTTACGATCTATTATGTGAAAATAAAAATTATATTGTGTGAAATAAAAATTTAAAAATTCAATAATTATAATTAAAAATTAGTAATTAAAAAATCACAACACGTAATTCATACGTAAGGAAATATATCCATATTAAAAACTTAGCTTCCTTTTTTTTAAATATATATTTGAATACACAATAGGAAATAGGAAATCACGTATATGTATTTGACGTCACACAATAGAGAGAGAGAGAAAAAAAAAACGTGGTTAGCATAATATGTAAAAGAGAAAAGGTATCCCCTTGTTTGAAACGAAAAAATGAGTCACACAAGATCTAAAAATTTCCCCTCATGTGCTTCTTTTTTTCATGTTTCCCCTACTATCCTTTGGGCCATTTGACCACCTGTCGCGACAAATGCTAACAAATTACGTGACTTTTAAATGAAAATAATAAAAAAAATTATTTTAATTATTAAAATTATATTATTAATATTAAAAACAATATATTTATTAAATTTTAATACAATTTTTTTAATTTTTAAATGCATATTTTACACAAAACTATGACCATATGTTTGAAATTGTATTATACTATATATGGTTATTTTTTGTTAGGTCGATAAAAAAAAAAACTGTATTTTTTTATATTATATATTGTCTTCCCTACTTTTTTGTAGAAGAAGTTCAAATTTTAGAAATTTAGTTAAAACATATTTTTACACCTTTGGTTTTTTATGATTTTGAAAATATTCTTTCAAAATCGAGTTTATTCATGTTGATAAAAAAAAATTTTAATCAACAATTATTTTTACTAAAAATATTTTGTAACAATTATTTATTAATTATCTTTGTTAAAATTTGTTAAATTGAAAAATTAAAAAATATTTTTGTATTATTTAATAATTATTTAATGCATTGATAAAATTTTTGAAGTCTTTTTGTAAATATTATGCTGATTATTAAAGAAATTCTTAACATAAGGTTTGCTAACTCTAACGGTCAATTTTCTACATTTTATTATTATTTATTTAATTACCATTTTTTATACATATATATATATATATATATATTGTATTTATTTTTGAAATATTTAATTTCATTGATATTTTTTAATTGTGTGTTTTATCTTAAAAAGCCTAATCAAAATGATAAAAAATTTTTCCTTGAATTTTATTATATTTTTTTATAGAAATTCTTTAGCATAAAATTATTTTCAGAAGAAAAAAAAGTTTCAAAAATATTATTAAATTTAAGAAAAAAATATTTGTCAGACTTGTAAATAAGTAATTGTAAAATAGCGCAATCTGTAGATGATGTACAAAACTGTATTTCTATTTATTGTTATTAGTCAATTATAATAATAGATCTAATATTTCCTAGTGTTTTGTGTGTTTTGATGTGAAAAAACTTATCAGAACTCTGATTAAATATATAAAAATAATTATAGATAATTAAAAAAAAAAGGCTGTTGAATAAGTAATATAGCGATCACTTTAAGCTGTCAACATGTTTTTTAACTGTGTAAAAAGATTGTATCAAAACCAATATTTTGTAATTTAATTCTTAAAAATGAAAATTGTTATTAAAAAATTTTGCACCTGGATACAAATTTTGTATTATATAAGACTGAAACTCTTGCAAAATCAAAAATACAACTTTTTAATATAAAAATATACTAAAAACACTCGAATTTTTAACTTTTTAACCCTAAAAATTATCACTGAACATTTCTTAATGAATGTCATTTTCAATTAATCGGATTAAATTATTATTTTTTAAACCCAAACATTAAATTGCAAATTATAATTTTGACACTTTTGTTTCTTTTTCATGTAATGTAATTTTGACACTTTTTTTTTTTAATCTTATGTTAATACTGTTTAATTAATTTTCTTAATTAGATAATAATTAGCTACTTACTGTTTTGTAAAGATTTGTAACCGCTGGTTTTCTTCTTGCCGGCCAAACTGCTAATGCTCCCGCTTTTCTCTCGTACTAGCAAGAGTTGTATCTTTTTACTACCATGTATCCTTATATGGAAAGAAGCAAGGACTTCATACTAACCAATGAAATGAAACAAAATAATATGACGAACCAATGAAATACGTTTTCCTTTATAGGCGCGTAAACTTTCGAAACATTCCAAATTTGGATTGTAGTTTTATAATATGGAAACGTGTTTTTCTTTTATATTTTTACTATTATTATTATATAAGATGTGTTTTGAATTTTAATTTAAATTAATGGTTATTATGTTAAAATATATATTTTTTTTTAAATGATACTGATACCTTGATGATTTATTTATTATATTTAATATTAATTAATATTTAAGTATCACTATTGTTGTATTGTTTGGAAATATATTTTGGCAAATTCTGAAAGAGTGAAAGAGATTATTTAAATTTTGACAATCTAATTTGAATCTTAAATTTCATTTTGACAGCTTTACTAATTCAACTAGTCTTTCAAAACTAAATATATTTTAAATATATATACGTGTGATATATTTTACTAATATTATTATAGGGTATCTTTCACTCTGCTTGAAAATTGTCTATCTCTTTATTCTAAGAAATTAACTAAAATTATATTATTATTAATTATTATTATTGTTGGAACAATATTTTAAAGTTAATATTGGTGACGTTTGATTAATTTTATTGAAGGAATAATAATAATAATAAAATATTTAGGAGTAAAATAAAATTGTCACTACTAATTTGTCCCTCAATTTTCTCTCCAACTATTAATTTTTCATAAATAATAATAAATAATAGTCCCAGTCGAGCCGAATTCCTATTCAATATCAATGGAGCTTATCGGTTTAGCGGGGGGGGGGGGGGGGGTGGGGGGGAGCTAAGGGTCCCCTAATTTAACATTACGCTTATGGGGGAAAACAGTTTTATTGCGATTTTTGAGAAAACTACTCCGCCGATTTCGGAGAAATTTAAATGAGAAATATTATACACTTTTACGTGTTTTAAGCCATAGACATTTTTTACAAATTTTTTAAACCGATAACCTCCATTTACTACTTATATCACCCTGTAACACGAAAGCGAACCTCTTTCAATAAAAATTTCCTTAAATCGCATAAGTATATAAGATGTAAATATTTTTCAATGGTAAATAATAATCGAATCAATGAAACTTTATTTTCAATAACATACACGAATACAATAAATTGTGTATAGTATTGAAGGTGATATAGATTTATTATTATATTTATTTATTCTCTATTACTTTGTATATTATTTATTTACTATATTTATATATTGACTGTATTCCTATATTTATCTACTGATTTACTATATAAAATAAACTATGTATTGTAAAATGATTGTGTGATTCAGAATTGATCGTTGTATATGTTGAACTACTTGTTGCTGGTTAAACGTGGGTGTCTTACACAGAAAGGCAGTGGAAAAAAAATGTAAACAACCGTTTGTTGTAATAGTGTCATTGAGAATGGATGATATTAAAATTATATATTTTTATTGTTTTCTTGCAATCGTGTACTGTAAATTAGTATTTTATTATTTAAAGCAAAGACTGGCGTATTTGTTGTTGTCATGCATCATGTTTTTTCTTCTCTGATTTGGGTTCAAATATTCTGTATATTTCTCAAATATAAGATCCCCGGCCAGTATTTTATTATTTTAACTATTTGTTTTATTTTAGAAGACTGATATCACATTATTAATGTTTATATAATTATATGAGAGCCATCTACATTATGCTATTGTGTACAGTAAAAACTATGCTACTGTATACATGAATGTTGCCATTTTAGAATTTCATAAATAATTATGCAATACAACATAACTGTTGTACATTTTCTTTCATACAAAATTGAATTCTATTAGCATATGGAAATAACATGTATTTAAATAGAGTTTTGTGTCAACTGAAATCTTCATCTGGTCGCATTGAATGACCATAAGCCAATAGAATTCAATTTGTTATGAAAGAGACTGTACAAAGTAACATAATATGTGTTATACAAAATAGTACATAATTGCTGAAATTCACCTAACATAAAAATGACGTATTTTGGTCCATGTGAGATATTGAAAATACGAATAATTCACCCTAATAGAAATATTTGCTATATTTCTTAATAGTAAAATTATTATTATTTTCTGCATGTCGTTCGATTTTTTATTATTATTATTATTTTTTTACGCATTATAGTTTATTGTTATTATTATTTTTAAATCAACTGATTGAGATTTTTATAGAGGGATATCACACTTGCTCTTTTACCGATATTTAGTTTATTATTTGTTTAACAAAAATCATACAAAAACTTCAGTTTCGTATGATAACCTTAGGTTTAAAAGTTGCCCCCAGGGACATAAAATTAAACACACAGACATAAATGTAATAAATTTAATTAATAGTAAGTACTTATTATGATTGATAATGACATGTTTTTTTTTTCCTACTACTTTTTGTTTTGTTTGCATAAGGTTTTGCAATATATCATTATGCATGATTTTTTATTTCTAATACATATATAATATTATACATTTTAGGTATCATAATATAGGACAAACATATCTGAATATTTTCAATTTCGTCGAAAATTAACCATAATGTCAATTTAATTCAAATACAATGTAAACTTGCGCTTCAATTTTTTTTTTAAACTATAGAAAGAAATATTTTCCAAAAAAGTGACGTAATATATAATGTTATTTGTTAAAGGCACAATCATTAGAATGTTTTACTTACATACATTTTTATGGTGCTAATTAGTTAAAAGAATACCGAAGTTTATTTTAGTCAAAAAACACACTTCATTCAAAAATATTAGAGACTTAAGCAAAAATATATCTAACGTATAATGTGGTTACAAGTTACTTGGTTATATAAGTTGTTTTTCTTGTTATTTGGTTACGTTAATCTTCTTAAGTAAAATAGAATTTTTAAAATAAATAATTAATCATGTAATGTGGTAGCTTTGTAATTTAATAATAATATTATTTTATACTTGTGGTTGTTTAGTTTTGCGTATCAATTGCGGTAATTATTTTATATGCGCCATAAATATGATAGAAAGCAGGACCAGAAATGCAATATTTAATGTTTCGTTTTTATTTTTATTATTTTTTTTTTTTTGAGGTGTATTTGTTACAAGATATTGTTAAAATAATGGTATTAAATTTTACACTATACGAATAATGCTAAGGAATTATTATTTATCAAAATCATAAAAGTAATGATTTATGAAGACGGATTTGGTGTAACAAATACTATAAGAATAACCTGTATTTTAAATTCATATAATATACAGTATTATTATAATACATATAACTGATGTTCATATTAAAAATGCCTGAAGCCTGAAGAAATAAAAGTTGAAGATATCGTTGGATAATAGAATTTTGATGTCCCTTTGTTTTCAAAATTGCATTCATAGAAATTACATGGAAAGAGAGGGCCACACGATAAGCCATGCAATTTATTTCTTCTCTAGTCGTTTTTACAAAGTTTTGTTACAAATGAATAATTTTTTTATTAAACTTTATACATTTGCCGTTTGTTCTACAGAAATATGTTTAATGTAACATTTAAACTTGTTAACGGTGTGGTGACATTTATCCACAATTAAATGCGTATATGGGGAAACAGCATGAAACCCCTAATTTTATATCATTGCATTTAAGCTACTTTTTAAAAGAAAACTGCTGTGGTTAGAACGGAAAATTTTAAATTATGCATACGATCGAGTAACAATTTTGCACGTTTTAAATTAATAAAAAAATTGACCAACAATTTTCATCGGTAAGAAGCATTTCGATTTCAGCGATCGATGATTTTGGCACTCATTTGTTATTCTTAAAGTAATATATTTGAACAAGAAGTTCGATGAGAGAGAGAGAGAGAGAGCATAAATTGAAATGATGTTACATTAATACCTATTACACGTTGTTTTTCTGTATAATTTATTCTATATATAAATATATATATATTATTATATCTTAAAAATAGAACAAAAATTGCGTTTGATATCCCTGCTGTAGGCTATTTTTCTTTATACAGTATTATACGTATAGATAAAACAACGCAGATTGTATTATGCCCGTGCTAATTACGTCACGTAAATGCCCTAAAGTTGGCCATATGTGTATAAAAACAAGAAATATGAGTACTGAGACTGAGACTGTTATAATTATTTTACAAGCAAAAAAATAATAATGATAATAATTCGACACCTGTATATTAAATACTTTATTTTGTCGAATTTGGATCTTTTTTTTTTTTTTTTTTCGTATACATTATCACCAATCAATTCAATTTTAATAGTGATAGCAATTTCATTAAAATTATAATTTTTTTTATGTTGTAACATAAAATTAAATTGTTAACAGCTTGCACATTTGTAACTTTATATATATTTATTAGAGTCTATGTAAATCAGTACTGCGTAAGTTTTCTTCAAAAAATTACTTCTATAATTGTCTCTTATAGTTTAGATTTCCTTGGATTTTATCGTTTTCGTTTTACTGATTTTTTTTTTTTTTTTTTTTTTTTTTTTTTTTTTTTGTTAAAAATTTATGTATTACGAAACTTTATGCAAGCTGCAATTTTGCTATTTCCTTGAAATTGTATGGCGATAAAAATTCCCGAAGCTTATATAATAAATTTTATATTATACATAAAAAAAAAAAATTCCATGTTGCACAAAATTCTTACGAAATGTAAACTAATAACAGCGCGTTGCGTTTTGAACACCCAAGATGAAAATAAACTCGTAACATCTTTTTTTTTAAATTCTTCGAATTGTTGATTTTCTTACGACACGCGTCTTTTTATGTAATGTATTATTATTATTTTGTTAATGTATATTTTTATCAATGAGCAAAAGAAAGCGACACTTTATTATTATTTCAGTTATATAATACTTTTTTTCTCTTTAATTTTTAGAATAATAATAGTGTGATGTGTTGTTTTATTTATATATAAAAAAAAACTATGATACTTGTTTTGTCGTTTATATATTTGTGACAAAACTATTTTTCAGTTCTCGTTGTTATAATATAGAATAACACCGGTAAATTAGTCAACCAAATTTCAATGAAGGGGAAAAAAAAAAAAAAAAAAAAAAAAAAAAAAAGACGAAAGACGAAAGAAAAATACATTATACCGACACTGTGTTATAACGTAGTACTGTTTTGCGTTATGGTATTGATAATAATTTATTCTTATGGAAACTTTTAAATAACGAATTGGTCCCTGGAAATGTATAGTATTTCCAGTAAAAATTTACGTGCATAGCATAATATAATACATTATCTGTACATGTGCGGTTAACAACTAATGCTGTAATCTTAACGTTATTGCTACAACTTTGTTTTCAGTATTCTATAGTTTCACTTTAAATTATATTCTATTTGAACTATTTATTCGGTACAGTCATTCCAATAAAAAACGAAATTCTATTGGCATATGGGAATAACATGTATTTAGATAGAGTTTTGCGTCAAATGAAATCTTCATCTGATTGCATTGAATGGCCATAAGCCAATACAATTTCATTTTTTATTGGAATGATTGTACATCAACTTAACGTTAGTCTCTTTATAAATGCATTGTAAACAGTGTATAAAGTAAAATTTTATATCACAGTGTCTGTACAATACAAATTGTACATGTGCATGAACGAAAAAAAAAAATCTATCTACTTTTTTTTTAAATCTTATTAATTATGTGCTAATTAAAGTACCAAACTCATTATACCAATCATAATATTTGTAATGTATATTTCTGTACTGTACTGATCGTTAAAAAATTAGTCATTATGTTAAATAGTCCATTAAAGAACAAAGGCGGCACGCGTATGATAGACGAAACTGGTAAATGAATTTGTACGTTTTTTGCATGGCAAATTAAGTTAGAAATAGTTGTAGAAGACTCAAACGCGTGCGGCGGTATCTTCTATTAGAAAGAAAAAAAGTAATATGTTGACTATTTTTAAACTGGAAAAAAAAAAAAAGTAATAATGAAAAGTATAAAAAAGTTTGGGTCAACTTTTTTTTTCTTTATGAATAACTATAAAAATATTTAATAACATTTTAAAGTGAATTTAAATGTCATATTATGTATACGTTGTAAGAATTTCAAAGCTTTTTTTTTTTTTTTTTTTAATAAAGCTTCTTTTATCGGGGATTATTAGGCATAAATAATGTTGTTTATTTTTTATTTATTTTAATTAACTTGACTTGGTCTATGTGACATACGGTAATATTTGAAGTTTGGACTTTCATATTTTATTATTATTATTATTCACTATGCAGTTTGATTCATACTTTTTTTCCCCATAAGTTGTAATTTTAATATACCATATGTGGCTACTTTTGTGTTAAAGAATATGATTGTTATTGTTATACTATTTTTACAAATATGCATTAACCTTGAGGAGGGGGGGGGGGGGGGTGCAATGGTTATCTATCATATATCACTCTTGAATCACCCCATACTGCAATACTGCAGTTGCAATAATGCAGTATTGCTAATTGCTATACTGCATTGCTGCAATATTGCTACTTTTAATAAGCAAATTGAAGTGTTTTTTATAAGGTATACGGTATCTTATAAAAATCAGTATCCTTATATTGGCAAAATTCCTAAATAAAATATGATTTTACATTAATGCTTAATGAAAAGTCTTTGAATTTAAAATAATAAATTTAGTAAAAAAAAAAAAAAATTAAAAGTGAATTATAGTTTCTTCGATAACATTGGTATCCCATTGTGACTGATTATAAAGTATTTTTCATTTACATTTTTTTTTTCTTTTGACTTAGTATAGACCGCTTGCACTCATATTTAAGAGCCGCCATTTTGTTGGTCAGGAATACATAGGCCAGCATAGGAAAAACATCATTTTTATTTTTTTAATAGCAAAAGAAGCTTCAAACCTCAATCAAAGCCTTATTTCTAGCTCCTAATAAGCTCGAAGGATATGAGAAAAATTTGTTGAGTTGAAATAAACGATTTTTTATGTGAAAAATTAGGAAAAACGAAGTTTCCCCTATGCTGGACAATGCATTAGGCACCACAAACATGGCGACAAAGCGCAAGGATGTGCAAGGGGTCTATAAGGTGTGAGTTTTTATAATATATTTTTTCTCTCTCAAAGCTGTAGACTAAACTGAATTACAACTGCGACAATCTTACGGACTATACAGAGACACTGTATTATATAAAATGTAATATATAAACAGAGAGAACAACTTAATACGCATGCACGTAATGAAAATACAGTACGTGCTCTGTAAAGTTATAAAGAATGCGGGCAAATAAGTGAACATCACATCACTCTGACATCATCTCATATGACGTTTAAAAAAAAAAAAAAAAAAAAATCTCATCTTTATTATTAATTACAACAAAATATTATCCTGCCTTGGTTTACTTGCATGTGTAATATATAAATCTGACAGAAACAAATATATATGTGTATGTTGTCTTCTTTATGGTCTCCTTGGCTCATTATTATTATTTCAAAATGTCGCAGCACGGAGAATTTCAAACAAAGAAAAAGAAGGAAAAAAAAATAATAAAAAAAAAAAAAAAAAACGCATAGGATTTTTTTTATAAATAAATTTGGAACGTTAGAAATTTATTATTTTGTATGCAAATTAGGGTTGCGATGCATCAAAGGTGTTAAAGGAATCCTAACATATAAGCTGCTATACAAATTTTAAGGCCTTTGACCGTTGACGAAAGTGCTTTGATCTTTGATACACAAGAAAAGGATTATTATTATTGAAACTCGCCGCGTATTATTTTCATACTATTGAAAATTCAGCATAATATATTTTTAAATGGTAAAATATTCTGTCTTGTACGAGTGGTCAAAGTAAACAAAATTATTAATCAAATGATTACTATATATAATTCCTCTATAGCAAGAGTTTATTATGATAACTTATGTATTTGAGAAGTACACATTTATATATTCATTTTGAATAAATCGCAGCAAATCACAATAAATGGAGGTAAACATAGTCGTCAAATTTATTAAAATGTAATAAGATTATACAATATGTGCGCTGGTAAATTAAAGTAAAATAATATAATAGTAAAGAAATGAAAAACAATAAGATTAATTATTAATTAAAAATATAAAAAATAGAGCACATTTTGTGTGTCTCTTCTCATCGCAGTCTATATATAAAATACTTCTCTGACGGTATGTGTGTAGCAAACTAGCTTTTTAATATATAATCTAACAAAAAATAACAAGCCAGTTAATTAAAATAAAGATAACATAAATTTTAATGAAAATGTTTTTTAATATTATTAATTTTAAATTTTTTTCAGGAATTTAGAAACTATTATTCATACCACTTAATAAAAGAGTGAAAATTTTAACGAGAATAGTGAGATATTTTTGACTTGTTTAAATATTATCACATCAAAAACATAGTAATTATTAAAATCAATCAATCAATAAATCAAACTTAAAGTATATTGACTTCCTTTTAGACTTATAATTTATTAAACTTGTAATTATTTTCCTTTTTTTTTTTTTTTTTTTTTTTTAATAATAAAAATAAAATAAAGTTATACTATACCAGTATCAGGTAGCAGATGAATGTTAAAATATACAAATTACTATATATACATGTTTTGCTTTAGGTATTATCTTGCTAAAAGATACGGGTTATTATTACAAACTAAAAATAATATGCAATTAAATTTCAAACATCTTATACGTTATGAATATTTAATGTTTCTGTTCCTTTTTTTTTTTTTTTTTTTTTTTTTTGAAACTAGAGCGGTGGAAAAATAATACCAAGTTTATATTTTATATCATTTTTTTTAATTAAGATATGGATCTTAAGGTGATTAATTATAGTTGACATCTGCTCGTCTCTGTAATTGAGAATAGAGGTCTTGAGTTCAAACCTAGTTGAGGTCATTTTATTTTAGCCCCCCCCCCCCTCCTCTGTATCATTCCATGACGAGTCATATATTATTTACAAATCTTTGTATGAACTCTGAATCAGTGATATATATAGTACTCGAAAGATAAACAAATTGTTTTAATTAGCATCATATTATGATTAAAAGAAATACTTCAGATATTTCCCTATTGCAATGACAGCTAACGTTAAAAAAAAAAAAAAAAAAAAAAAAAAGTTGGTTGGTTGGTTGGTTGGTGGTTGTTATTATTTTTTGCAATCTAACATCTTGTACAAGAAGAAGAAAAAAAAAACACGCGTATATGCAATGAAGTATTAATTTCATCAATGCGATATAACAAATTTTTGCAAGCTAATGTGTACTGTACAGTCATACATGTTAATGAAATATCAAATTATATAAATTTTTTACACGCATATTCTCGTGCCTAAAGCGTCATAGTAGACAAGTAAAGTGTTTCATGTTTCGCTGTCTAGTGAGTGTTGAAGTTATGGTAACGCTATTACTATATGCGTATATATTTGTAGTTTTTTATATTGTAGATTTAATAACATTATAATATAGTTTGCAAAACAGTAGCGTATTTAATTGGCATTTTTTTGATCATATTTTTTCAATTGTATAAATAAAAGAATATACGTAATTATATCACTATTTAATTAGAACTTTTTTAAGTGATATAGAGAAAATAATTACAGGGAAACTCTCGATTTTGTGAAATTCTCAATTCTGTAAAGTCAACCTTTAGTCCCGACCAAAAAGATATGGTCTTTTCAATGACTTACGATTTTGTGAAATGACAATTTCCTGAGTCCCTTGCGATTTCACAAAATCGAGACTTTATATTAAATAATACAATTTATATTTACTATACTATGTTCTACGAGGATATTCTAATATTATATTTGCATTTTATTCTACTTGTACTAGTTGAACTTGAGCATTGCACCGCACATTTCATTCGTATTCTATGAGTGGCTTTAATAAAAATATGCAGTAACAAGAAAAAAATAATAATAATGCTATGCATATGAAATGAAGTAACGTTTAAAATTAAATTAAAAATTTCTGGAAAAAAAATCATGTAGGAAGATGCATGTAATTAATCAAAAAAATAAAAGCTACTCGCTTAAAATACAAAAAGTCGTTGTATATAAGAAGACAAAATATATATATGAGAGAAAAAGAAACATTTAGGCGCAGTTCTTTGATTGTTTTGCGTAGGATTGTGTTTTTCTCGTTTTTTTAACAGCCGCTAGATATTCAAGTTTCTTTATTTGTCCAGATTTTTTTTTTTGTTTCTGATTGACTTCAAACGTTAAAATTTTTTATTATTATTATTTTTAAGTGGGATTAAGCTTTAATATTTTTTTAATGATTTTTACTGTTTGCCAATTTTTATTTTATAGACGTTTTTACATGAATGGGAAAAAAGAAAAAAAAGAAAATACATTAAACTATATTTATTTTGTCATTAAAGTAATTTGCAATTCCATTTATTATTATTATAAATGTGTATTTATTTTATTCTTCTGAAAAAGTGCACAATAATAGAGTTTATATGTTTCTGTCAATTTTTGTTTTCCAGCTGAGATTTTTTTGAGGTAGCAAATGAATTGCATTTTTTGTGCAACGACGTTATGCACAAGTCTTGCATGGTCAAGTCGATTTTTTTTTAAAATTATTATTTTGGACAAGAAAAAAGTAAATAAATAAATATACTTTTTTAGTTTCAGTGTTGAAAAATTTGCATAAAACACAAATAAAAAAATATATATCTTTCATTATTTGTTTATTTGAAAACATATAATTCTTCGTAAGCCTTCCTCCACAAATATATTTCCAATTTATTTTTATTTAATTTTTTTCAAAGGACTTTAAAAAATTACGAAAAATAAAACTTGATTTCCTAAATTGATCAACGTATTACTTTTTTTATTACATTTTTTCTATCAGAATTTTTTATTATTTCAATAAAAAGACAGATTTAATGACTAAATCAAACAGTTTTACGACAGATCTTACTTTATATAAAATATTTTATAGCACTTTCTTAAGTGTATCAATATATTTTTTTTCCTCTTATCAAAATGTCTTAATTTTAGTTTTAAAAAGAAAATAAGAATCCATGTAGTAAGATGTAATAATTTTATACTTTGTGTTACAGTTCGTTATTTCAATAAACAGCAAGATTCCCCCTCCCCTCGTTATTTTACATAAGAATATTTATAAATTATCATAATTACAGAATAATAATAAAAATTTTATATGCATATTGATAATTTATTTCTTATTACAAAGCATTTAAAACTATTACGGGTTCCCTGTTTCCGATTTCAGTTTATTATTATTGCTACTTATTATTATTATTATTTTTTTTTTAATGCTGATGGGGTACTATATGAGTCCGTATTGTACGGTGCTCATAGGCATAGGGTGTATGCGGATGACCTCATATTTATTGCGCTTGGAGGCCATACTGGAGTAGTGCATAACATTGCTCAGCATAGGACAAACTTTAGTTAAGCCAATTTTCTTTGGTAAATCGGCTAATTTTGTGTTATTGTTATTTTTCTCACATACTTGAGATCTAATTCAACATATTTAAATAAATAAATAAATAAATAATCGTCTTTCTTCAAAAAAATGCATAGAGAAAAAAAAATACAAATTTTTGAAAGGGCGAGATATTTACAGCATCAATGCTCTCAAAAATATTGCATGGTGTTTTTAAACTGGCAAAATGATTTTTTTTTCCTATGCCAATCATGTTATTGAGTTATCCAACATGGCGTCAACTTTAACATGAATGCATAGACCCTATAGGACCACGTTATACGATATTTGATTTGCAACTTAATTTATTATAGAAAACGTTGTAAACCGGTACAGTCTTTTTACTAAAAAAATGATTTGTGTTGGCATAATGGAAATAACATGAATTTAAATAGAGTTTTGCGTCAACTGAAATCTCCATCTGATTGCATTATATGGCCATAACTTGCCATACGCCAATATAAATAAATTTTTAGTAAAAAGAACTATACTGTACATCATTTTTCTGACTGCATTGTAATTTCTATTTTCATACGTGTTTCATAATTTTTAAAAAAAAATTATTTCATTGTGTCTAAAATTAGTTTCAAGTTTATGTCGTTGATTGGTAATATGCATGATACATTAATCTAAAATTATAATCTTAAGTATAATTAGTATTATTACAATAGAAATCCTGTTTATCATTCATTAACGTCATATATACATTACATATTTTCGGTAGTACGTCAATAATTAAATATAAACCGGACAGCAAAAATATTAATGTATAAATATTTATTTCAAGCGAGATAAAAAAAAAACTGACGAATGTCAATCGTTAAACTTGTTTTCGTTATGTCTGCCTTATCAAATGACGTAATTTAATTTCGCTTTTTTTTTTTTTTTTTTTTTTTTTTAACATAAAATATAATACTGTCCACAGTATGTCCATAAAAGGTTAATAAAAAATAAATATATTTATATATATATATTGCAAAACATTTTTATAATAAAGCTAAAGCCATCTTTTGAGAGTCTCCATAACTATTCCAGGGTCAAGTTCGATGACCCCAAACAATTCCTCTCCTACCTCCCTGTATCCCTCTCCTTCTTCTTGTTTTTCCTTTGTGTGTTTACCGCACCTGTCGTTGACCTATTTAAAATAGCCATGTGATCATTACAATACATGTAAATACATGTTATTTACATTATTTTAATTTAATTTTTTCTTTAATTAATTTTTTACATGTTATTTTATTATAAAATATAATTTTATATTTATTTTTTTGTATATTTTTATATTATTTTGATTTTATTTTAAACATTTGGTATTAATATACAGGAATTTCTCTTCTTTAATTTTTTTATGTTTCTATTTTTTTTTTTTTTTTTTTCTTTTTCGTTTATTATATATATTATATTTTTGAACCTATCATACATGATATAATTATTATTATAATATATTTTTAAAGATGTAGTGTCAAATTTTTTTAAACTTGTTTTTTTATATTATAATGAATATTATAAAAATGAAATTGCCAATCTTAATTTATAATTACAATCTTTGTGAAATAAACTGATTATAAAATACAAATTATGATGATGGGTTAAAACTAAGTGCGTAAATTTTATTATTTCATTGTTATTTTTGATATTACAGTCATTTTTTCTATTTTTCTAAACCTAATAATTGCATTTTTCAAGAATATCACTCATTATATCACTTTTACTCGTTTTTTTTTTTTTTTTTTTTTTTTTGTGAAGATTAAAAATACTGTTGTTGTACTCGTATATTGTAGATCCGAATATGACATTATTTTTAAGTTTTCTTAAGTCTTTGCAGAGCGTTTAAATTGTAGGGAGGGATGGAGGGAGGTAGAGAGAGGGAGAGAGAGGATTTATAAATAATTTTTCAGTCTTTATTTTCTTTACCCTTTTGCAGTAATTGATTTCATTATTGAAGCTATTTTGTAGTTATCATTGAAGTATTTTTATTGAATTTGAATTGTGTGGAAATGAATATTAGTTTACATAAATGCCTATAAGGTCTATAGCATTATGTTAATCATTCATAGAATTTACTGTACTCAATAACAATTAAATTATAAGAAGTTGCATTTAAAAAAAAAATAAAATAAAAATAAAATAAAATTAATGAAGTAATAAAAAGATGATATAAACGAATAAAATTAATTACCAACTTCATTTTATTTGTAGGATAAAAAATACACATAGTACAAAAATAAGCAACTACTAAAAATGCATGTAATTTAAATGAAATAAATGTAATCCACTCATTAATTTACTAACCAGATGTTGATTTTCATTGTGTTTCAGATGGATGGTTCTCCGAAATCCGAAGCTAACGACAGCGATTCTTCAAACGATAGCGATACAGAATTAGATCGACCAACGATGGTGCGAACTAGCAATCAATCTGATTTAAACTTAAAAAGTGAGCAATCTTCTTCTTCTTCCTCCTCCTCGAGTAAAAACTCGAGTGAGATCAACGGCAACCCCTCTGTAACACCTCTTGTACCAGGTAACATTGATTAACGTTCTCAATCCGAAATACTAAAATGATAGTTTTTTTTTCTTTGACCTATTTATAACAATTTTTTGTATGTAACGTTTTATTATAATTTATAATATATTAATATTTTAATGATTTACTCATATTTTATTTATTTTTATAAATTTATGTAATTAACTCATTAAAACTCATATGCATTAAACAAGTAAAAACTGTATTATTAAAACTGGTAGATACTTTTTTCTTTAAATAAATTTTCTATCTATTTACCTTAACAATTTAAAATATACTAAATATTAAGGAAAATTCAACTATGTGATGATTTATAAGAAAAAGAATTGATAGAAAAACACATCTATAGATGGATTAGGAAAAATTGGGGAATATATGGGAGATAGTAATGAGCATAGACGGACAGGGACGCCTTGGTGGAGAAAATAATTTCTAGCCCAGGCCAAAAAATATTAATGCATAGAGTATTAATTAGACATATGTGTACTAGCCGCTCATTCTACAGAGCAATATGAGTGGCTAGTTATTATGCTTAATTAATGCTCTATGCATTAATATTTTTTGGCATGGGCTAAAAATTATTTTCTCTTCCATGGCGTCCCTGTCAGCCTGATTCTCCAATTCTCCCATTCTTCAATTTTTCTTAAGGGAGTAGGGTACCGACCTTATATCTCAAAAACTAGAAGTGTTTTGGGTCTAAATTTTGTGTCATTGTGTAGCTAAGGGTCACACCTATAGCCTTGATAAAAATTACAAGATGTTTGACCGTCCCTAAAAACAGTGGAAAATTATTGAAATTAACATTGGTTCTTATGGGCTTAAAATTTCAAAAAATCATATAAAATTAATTTGCACGGTGACCCCCCAAAATTTTTATATACATGAAATTATCTTAACCTGAAGTATCATTGTGCAAAATTTCAGATTTTTTTGACGAGAAAAGTTTAAGTCTAATGGCCGACCTCGGTCACCTACTCCCTTAATCTATGTATGTGTTTTTCTAAAATATAAGTTAAAATGTAAGCCTAATGCTATTTTAACAAACTAAAATGTTATAAATTTTATTTCTGTATTTTTTATAACAAAAAAAAAAAAGGTAAGTATAATGGTGGAAATATTATAATAGATTCTAACTTACAATCATGATGTTTGTTTGTTATAGTGAGTCTAGGTAACTTTCCTACATCAGGTTTGGTGTACCAGACACCCCAGGGTATGATGTACACCACTCCACACTCCAGTGTTCCTGGTGGAGTCCTCTTTGCAGTGCAGGCAGAGGGTATGTATTTTTAACATCTGTCAATTACAGAAATACCTTTTTTTTTCTTTCTTTCTTTTTTTATACATACATACATACATATCATGACGCTATAAATCCCTTTCGGGGTAAGCCAACAACACAGATGTTTTATCCTGACCCAGTGATAGACCTCCACAACTTCCTATCCTGACATACTTCACTTGCTTCCGCCAGTCTCATACCTTGTTTCATACATTTCCTTTTGCATTTCATGCTGCGTACATTCTTATTTTTCAAACATCTTCCAACCACCTCAGACCATGATGTTTTAGGCCTGCCTCTATCTCTCCTTCCATCCACTCTACTATGAAATACCTGCTTTGCTATTCTTTCATCACCCATTCTCTCAACATGACCAAACCACCGTAATACACTGTTCTCATACTTCTCAGTCACAGTTTCTTTTACTCCTTTTCTTTTATTAAATATGATAATCAAATGCATGGTAAATAAATCGACTTTGCAATAATTGATAATTGCAAGACTTAAGAAATTTATCTCTAATCCAGCACAAAATTAATTTCTATCTATGTATTGTATCATCTTTTTAATGGAGCATATCGATCATCACGGATAGTAAACGGCTGTGAGGATTTTTAACTTTACAATTAAAAATTTGGAAATTTAAAACTTCACACATTTATTGTCCGATATGTGCACATTACGAGGGTGTTGGTCTTATTTTTTTTTTATATTTCAAATTTGTACTGTGGTGATATTACTTTGTAAATTTGAACAATACAAAAATGCTGGCGGCCGTTTACTATCCTTGATAGTCGATATACAATCTTAACTATTAAACTGTCTTCTCTGAAGAACAAAATTCTAAGTATTTTATTTACATGTGAAATGCAATTTACTTTTTAAAATGAAACTGTCATAACTGCGGGTTACAGGAATGACAGGAATGATGTTTGTAGTTCTGGTCCCTAAAACTTTTATTTTTATTATTATTATTTTGAACATACAACACAATATTATAATAAAACTTGTAATTTTTACAGGTAGCTCGAGTTCATCAAAAGCTGCCCCTGCACACACTAATGGTGCCAGCAGCAATCAAAAGCAGTTCATCACCATTCCCTTTCCTGTCAACATGAGCTCTGTGGTTAAACCTTCTGGAGACGTACAAAGCTCACCTGCAGATTTGTCCAACAAGAAATAATATCACCGTTTTTTTTTTTCTCGCTGTCACATCCAGTTTAGCAGTCAATTTTTGTCAGTACTTGTTCTTGTTTATCTCTTGGAATCTAAGCCTTTTGTCATTAATAAAATAAGATCATATATTTTTATTCAGTTACAGGAGAAGAAATAACTATATTTGATCTTTCATTATATTTTATGCAAGTATTTTTTTTTTTTTTTTTTTTTTTTTTTTTTTTTACCCTAAGAAGGCTTGATTCCATTACTCTGGTTTGCGTTTAAATAACCTATTAAACCTTTACCTCCTATTTTTAATAAGCTACTTGTAGCATAATATTCAATCAAAATATACTGACAATTATTTAATTTAAAATTAAGGCTGTTAATTACATAGACTTTTCTTTCTGCATGTTCTGCGTTGAACTTTTAGCAAAGAAAAATATCAAAGTAAAAAGTACTTTTCAGATACTTATTTACTGTTAAATGATCACTGCAATACAAATGTACGTAAATCAATACGTATTATGTTAAAATGATTAAAAATACAATGTAAAGAAGTTTATGGCCATTCATTCCATTAAATAGATTCCACATATTTTATATGGTGATTATATTTTATGGAATGACTACTAAATTATCATTGATTCCCTAAACTTTTTTTTTTATGTTAAAAAAAAAAAAAAAAAAAAAAAAAAAAAAAAAAAAAAAGTTTGCTACCTGTATGTCTTCAATTTCAACGTCAATGAAACAAATCAACATGTTTGTAGTGATCATATAAGTTAAATGTTACTTAACAATTTATTTTTAAAGTCACTTTTGTTTGTGTTAACCATTACTTAATTTAAAAAATATTTTGCATTTTTTTGCTGCTTTTTAGGAATAAGAATTTTTAAATCTTTGTTGTAAAACAAAATTTATTGTATATTTTTGCTCCTATCCTATTTGCCTTGGAAAAGGCTTTAATATATTTTTGGCATTTTTGTTAAATCTAAAAAAAAATAATCTTTTTTGATTTCTTAAAGAAAATCATTTGTGCTTTTTTTTTTTTTTTTTTTTTTTTTTTTTTTTTTTTACTTTAATGTAAGAAATTATTGAAATAATTTTGAAATAATTAAAGTTAAAAATAAAATATTAATATTTTGTTATATAATTGTAATAAATTTCTAAGTTATTTCTATAATTTCAATGGTGTTGATCTTAATTAATAAGTGCTGTTCTTGTTGTTATTTATTTTACTAATGAACAAATTATACATAACATTAACTTTAAAAGAAAATTAATATATTTAGAAATTTGATTTAAATATTTTGTATATTTTAAATAAAATAAATGAAAACTCGCATTGAGACTGAACAAATAAAGTTTAAAAAATAATTAGGTAATTGGTGCTTTTGTAATTAAGCAAAGTCAGTGATTTAAATCAAATTTTTAATTAACATTTTTTGTTGTAAATATGTCTTTTATAATAGAAGGGATACAAAATGTAGTAGGTTCTTAAAAATATTTATTTAGGCTATATTGAAGGAAATACGACAATGAAATTGTATTTAAAGGTACAAAAAAAAAAAAAAAAAAAAAAAAAAAAATGACAGAAACGGATATTAGATGATGGTAAAAGTGGGAGAAAACTTTGCGCCACCCAAAGCTCAGCTAGGCTTGAGCCAACTCCCACTTTTAAGCTCACATGGTTTTTCTTTTCCAGTATTTTCTGTTTCTGTTTGTACCTTTATTATGTAAGATTCAAATATGGCTTTTTAAATGTACAGTATTTAAAGAAATTTATATAGCTAAGATTCCATTAAAATGAATACTTAAAATTTGATTTTCTATAAAAATAAATTTACAGAAGTTTTTCGGGCATATCTGTTTTAAATCTCTTTGTCTTGTAAAGTATTATTCACATGTAACGTAAAAGTTACGTGCGTCGACGCGCTAACGGATAAACAAAGTTGGAACAATGTTAAAAAATATAGCCATTCACATTGTTTTTGAAAATGTCATATGAACGGGTCAATTTAATTACGTTGTTCCAACTTAGTTTATCCGTTGACCCGCGTCGACGCACGTAACTTTTACATTACATGTGAACAATACTGAAGTTTTTTTTTTTTTTTTTTTTTTTTTTTTGCCATACACTATTTAAAAATTTTATGAGACTTTCAGCTCTATAGAAAGAAGGTTAGAGCTTTAGAATGCAGAATCTCTCACTCGTCTTTTCTACTAGAATAAATTCTCAGATGGGACAACTTATTGGAATCCTAGTAATTTAATAATTTTTAACTTCAATGAGTTTTTAACAAAGTCCACATACTAAAAAATGTTTTTGTTTGGTTAATATCCTATGTAAAATCCCAAATTTTGATGGTAGATTTACCATTACATCAAAAAATATATATTAAGATCTCAAAAATATATGAAATCCCTTCTCTTCTCTTGTGCTAAATAAACAAACAAAGTATTCCTTTTTAATTGATGAATTGCATTAGAAAAAATTGTCACTGTTACAAACTTAGTGGTAAGGTTTATTAATTATATATCGTCAGGCTAGAGCACAAACCGTCTATCTACAAAAACAACATGGTTCAAAACATTATACAAAAAGGTAAGAGTTTCGACTTTGCTGCTTTTGTAGATGCACGGTTTGTGCTCGATGATATATAAAAAAATAATAATAATAATAAAAAAATAAATAAATTAAATTAAATTGGGAAATAAAAGCCATTTGGTTTGGATGTATTATCAAAGGAAAGAATAAAGATCCCATCAAGCGCCTTACCATGATGAAGTCCGTAGCTAGGTGAAGATCTTGATGGCACAGTTGACACAAATATTTACATTAGCTAAGACATTTCAAGGGTGATGGCTCTCTTCTACAGTTGCTTAGATAGTGTAATAATCATTTCCCCTTCTTGTCTCCTAAAAAAGGGGAAAAATGAGGTGCCTATAAAAGGGCTACTATGGTAGTATAGATCAAGGCTTGTGGTGGCTCTGCCATCAAGATCTTCACCTAGCTACTGCCTCCATCATGGTTAGGTGCATGTTGTTATTTATATTAGGATGAAGTTCTTTTTGTATGCTACAACCTAAAAGCCAATATCTCTCATTACATGAACACATAGATGTGTTTCGTCTTCAGCAATGCAACAAATTTAATCATTTAATTTGTAACGCTTCAAATTTTTCTAATTCATGACACCAGTTGTATAGAAATTACACAATTTTTTTTTTGTTTCAAGTATATTGAAACAAAAAGTATAGTATAATATTCTCTGTGCCTTAATTCTTTATATAACTTAAATAATAACACTCCTTTAAAATTAAATATTATGTATAACTTCTGTTTTTCAGTGATTTAATTATTAAAATTATTAATATATTTCTAGTCAACTTTTTTGTTCTTCAATTTTTGAATCAAATGATATTAGAAAAAGTTAGTAAAAAAATATAATCAGTGGAAAAACTTAAAGTTATAAAAAAATGTGATTAAATATTTGTACCCTTTGCCTTACAACATTTAGTTCTGCTGGTTTTCTTAAATATATTTTGCAACTACTGTATTTTAACATTCAAATTTTCTGTACGTATTCGAAATTGTTTTCAAAATTATTAAAGGCGTAAAACACCTTGAACAAAAAAGTTGCGTAATATGCTAACAAACCTGAAAATCAACGTGGATTTGGCTGGAGTCATTGATTTCTAATTTATTTGCCATTCACAAAATGCTGCTGCCGGTCACTGACGTCACAGCTTGCGTGGTCCACGCTCAAGTAAACCGGGCGAGCTGTGACGTCAGTGACCGGCAGCGGCATTTTGTGAATGGAAAATAAATGAGAAATCAATGACTCTGGCCAAATCAAAATTGATTTTCAGTTTTTTTAGGATATTGCGCAACTTTTTTGTTCAAGGTGTTCTACGCCTTTAATGCTTTATTCTGTATTTGCAGTAAAATTTTATTGCACTAATAAATTCGTGATAAAACATAACAAGCACATAGTACATAACTTTTCACGTTTTATGTGGAATCCGTTGAGTGAATGTCAGAAATAGGTAAAATATATTTGTGATTCACAATATAATATAGAGACCAACAGAACCCCCATCCCCCTGCATATATTTCATATGGCTAACTTTCTCTAGCTCAATTGCACTCCTGTTCTTGCCAATATATTAATATTTTAGATAGATAAAATGCTGTTTTTGATTGCTACACCAATTAATAAAAATTAATGTTTATATCTAGCCTCTGTGTATAAAAAAAAGTTTAATAATATGCTTATACTGTTATAAATAATTTGTTAAGCTTTTAGCAAATTTATATTTATGAAATAATTTGTAATGTACATCACATTAAAATATTTGATTCTAAAAAATTGAGATTTTAATGTTAATAATAAAATATTGGTATTTTATAAAATATATATTAAGTGTTCATATTTTCTATTTTCCTGTGATCTCCGCATTCTATGAAAATACTTGTATCTATATTGCAGGGACCAGAACCGCCTCCATTTTTGTGGTTCTTTAGAACTGATTTTTGAGAACCAATTCTTGAAGAACCGGTTCCTTAAAGCAGCTCTTACTTTTTTTTTATAATACCGGTTCCAGTTCCCAATTGACTAATAAAGGAACAACTGTTTTGAGGCCGACGTACTGTAAGCGATTTTGTTTGCATCCGCTTCCGTTTCAACGTACTGCGCATGCGTAGTACTTAGAAATGGAAGAGGATGTGACTGAAATCACTTAAAGTTGGCTTCAAAACCATTGTTCTTTTATTATAGTCAATCCATAATGTTACTGTCGTGTACACGTGTAGTACTACTCAAAATATTTACTTACTCGATCTGCACCCTATTCACAAGATTTACCCAGCGCCACAGCCCCCGTACTACTCTGCTACATTTTTTCCCCTCCCATAGTGCTTATTAAAAAATAAAATTACATCTTGATATTAAACCAAAAAGTGCAAACAATTTGTGAAAGCGGTTGTTGGATGCTGTTCTTATAAAGAACCAAAACTAGTGCTCATGGTATCTGATATATAATGTGTACAAAGAAAGTATATTTATGTTACGTATTCTAGCCAAAATTTAATTTATTGAAAATTGATGAAATGTTGTCATTCACATATTATTTTATTTACATGAATGGAAAGAAAAAAACAACAACTTTAATTTGTAATTAGGCAAGAAGAATTTCAGGCAGCAAGCACAAGCACCACATTTCAAATATTTTTTGTGCAATAGATGGCGTCAGCATGCAGAAAATTTTGTTTCCAAATATGCGCAAATAAGGTTAAGTGAGTTGTGACGTCATGAGTATTTATCCGTTTGAAATTTATTGATAGTAATGACGTCATAATATGTATAATATTTTGCTTGACCTATTGTTTGTTAACTTTGTAGCACATAACAAGTCGGCAAAATGGCGTTAAGGACTTATGGAGATAAGCCGATCAGTTTTCAAGTTGAGGAAAATGGGGAATTTTACTGTATTGGATCGGAGGTAACTATTAAAATATAATAATTAATATCTAGTTATTCAGAAAACAGCTTTATAATATGTTGAAGAGGTTTTTTGTCAGCAAAATATACAAATATAAGAACGACGCTCAGTCCAACCCCTTATTTTGCCGAAATGCATTTTCATATTTTCAGACAAAATTTCATTATGTATTCGTTATGTTTTAGGTCGGAAATTATCTTCGACTATTCCGTGGTTCACTGTATAAAAAATATCCTGGAATGTTTCGTCGAACCATCACAAATGACGAAAGAAAAAAATTAGTGGAACTAGGTAAGAAATCAACACAATATAACTTGCTTTATTTTCTGTAAAATCGTCAACAACTTCTATTTAAAATGTAAATAATTAAACATTATTCTATATTGAAATTGTATTTAAAAGTAAGTTTTAATGCAAAATATAGTTTTTATTTTACTTATAAGCTTAATTATGACTTTGTCTCCATGCTTACCAGTATGCACTCAAACATTAGGTACAGTAATAGTGCGTACATATGATATTCATTAGATAAACAAAGCTTAAAAATTTCTTTATATTTCAGGACTAAGCCAACATGTTTTGGCTTCTAGTGTTTCTTTACTAAGAGCAAGTGAAGTTGAAGATATAATTGAAGGCAATGATGAAAAGTATAAAGCCGTTTCAGTACATTCGTCTGCAGAGCCCCCTGTACCAAGGTTTGTTTGTGTATATCAACACAAATTATATTAAAGGTCTTGTCAACTTACTTTTTTTATCATTTAGAATACTGTACTAGATTAATAATTACCATACCTTATTATCCATGAATTAGACACCAACATGTTGATTTTGTATTTATTTTCATTTTGACTTATATAACGTACATATCTGACGTCACAATGTACACATGGGTCCGTGACAGAAGTAAAGAACTTGAGGGAGGGGCTTAAATTTATCACGTGACCAGAGCGGTGACTGTTATTGGTGGCGGTACATTGTGACGTCAGATACGTGATATAACAGTCAAAATGAAAATAGATGAAAATAAATACAAAATCAACGTGGTGGTGTCTAATTCATGGATAATAAGGTGTGGTAATTATCGCTCTAGTATTCTAAATGATAAAGTAAGTTGACAAGGGCTTTATGAAATTTTTAAATTATAGAACTTTAAAAGTGTTGTAAGGAGTAGGGAACAAAATTAAGGTTTATTTTATTTATTTTGGTAATGATAATAGTACCAGTAACTGTATCCACTACGAAAGGTTCAGTGCTTGTGTCAAACTAGCGTGAGAGCAAGTTTAAGCCATGACGAAAGCTGTAATGGCTTTTGCTCTCAGCCGGTTAATAATTAAAATATTGAGATTGCGTTTTCTGGAGGTTAAACTATGCCTACCACGTCTTAATGTCTTTATCACCAAAGCCTAATTGATTTTTCTAACCATATTGCTTATACAAACTTTGACCAGTTTGACTGCCATAGCACTTAACCTGTTATAAAGATATTGATGGTATGCAAAAAAGTGTATAATTTTATCAGAATTTTAACTGTGAAATTTTACAGAGAAAACAAGACACGTAAGAGTGCTCCGTGGGTGCCAGCTTTGCCCAATAGTTCACATTTGGATGCTGTACCACAAGCTACACCCATCAATCGTAATCGTGTCAATAACAAGAAAGTACGGACCTTCCCTCTATGGTACATATTGTAAATTGTAATTGTATGCTTCATGCAAATGTAAAGCAAAAATAACAGTTAAAATATTTAGCAAATGGTGCCCTAAATAATGCTACTTACTAATTTGATTTTTGTACTTTCAGTTTTGATGATACAGACCCAGGTGCAATTCAAGAAAATGCATCACAACAAGAACTTTTGGTTCCTATCAGATTAGACATGGAAATTGAGGGTCAAAAATTGAGAGATACTTTTACCTGGAATAAAAATGGTAAGAATTTTGCAGGAGCAATTTTTAAACTTTTATCAATTTGGTTGGAATACCTTTGCAATAGTCATTGTGCAACAACAACAAAAGTGTTTGTAAACCCGGTGTTTTCTGTCACTCAACATGTCAAAAAATTATAACTGAACACCAAATCAATCTTCTCGCTTCAAGATGAAGCTACTACACTTTACAAATTTCCGAAGAATGAACGATCTACACTTTACAAATTTGCGGCTACCTGGAGCTTCACCTACCTGTTTTATATAGCAGAAGCTTCAGGTAGCCGCAAATTTGTAAAGTGTAGATCGTTCATTCTTCCGAAATTTGTAAAATGTAGTAGCTTCATCTTGACGCGAGAAGATCGAAATGCATTTTAAATGGGTTTAATGATATTTTGAAGTACACAAAGAACTGGGTTTACTAAGTTACCAACAAGGCTGTAATTTATACTAGATGGGAGGAGAGTGCACCATCAAGTTAGTTACACCTTCTATACTACGATCTTAGCATATCCTCAAATATAAGGCAAAAATACAGTTAAAATATTTAAGCTGTATTTTCATTAATTGAGGTATGTATTAATGTTTTTGGTGATTCCACCCCTGAACCTTTAAAAGATAAGGGACTAAATCGCACCAAATAAAATATGTTAGTTTGTAAACAAAAATGCTGTTCGTAAATCCTGTTCTCTGCTCCTAAAATGACGATCGCCTTAGGTTATTCAAATGGAATGCGTATTTTTTGGTGCAAGAGAACAGGGTTTACGAACAGCATTAAAGTATTCAATGATTATTTCATACACATGAATAATATTTCTCTTCCATTATGTTTTTTTTACAGAGACCCTAATCACACCTGAGCAATTTGCAGAAGTTTTGTGTGACGATTTAGATCTGAGCCCACTCACATTTGTACCTGCCATTGCACAAGCTGTACGCCAACAAATTGATGGCTTCCCAACTGAACCATTGTTGGAAGATGCAGCTGACCAAAGAGTCATTATTAAGGTATAGATTATTGGTTTATTGTTATAGCTGAATTACTTAAACTAAAGTCAGTTTGGGCAAACATAAATTGCAGAAGATACTTATTAAGGAGGTGCTCAATTGTTGTTGTTTTCTATCTTATTTGTCTTGCTTATCCTCAAATATAAGGCAAAAATACAGTACAATATTATACTGTATTTTCATTAATTGAGGTATATCAATATTTTGGTGACTCCACCCCTGAACCTTAAGAGATAAGGGACTTAATCACACCAAACACTAATATAAAAATTGTAAGCAATGAATTATATAAATTAGTCATTATACTGCATTATATCATGTAATAATATAAATTTGAAAGAAAAGGATAGGAGATGTTAAGAAATTAAAAGTGATCAATCATACCTAACCACAAGGGTTTATTTTCCTTAATATATCTCATATAAGCGTATTAGGAAAAAACCATCGCGGTTAGTATTAATAAGTTTAAAAAAAATATATATATATCGAGGGTGCTCCGCTATAATGTCCTAAGTCCATTTGACCTTGAAAAATATTTTTTGCTGCAAATGACCTGAAATGGATAAATCCAAAATTTGGGGTTGATCCGACGATTTTTTATTTTTCAAGGTCAAGTGGACTTAGGACATTATAGCGGAGCACCCTCGATATATATATATTAAGAAAATAGTTGGTAGAGATTAGAGCACGTTGAATTGAAAATTAATAAAACGCGAAAATTCTCTAATTTAAATAGTAAATTGGGACTAGGGATCAAATATTCTAGCTTGAGCTAGTTAAAAAGTAGACGTTAAAGGGATGGAGGTATAGTGTCAAAATAAATTACGATGTGCCTAGCATCTCACGTTCTCACACTACGTCAAAGACACAACATTATAAAACAGCATCAGACTTACTCTTTGCCTTAGACCGGTTTCGTAATACAGTAATACAAATATAAGAAAAAACCATTTCGGTTTGCATATTTTATCATGTAATTTTAAGTTACCTTTTTATTGACCAATCAGAGTTCTAAAATTGATATGTATGTCCACAGCTGAACATTCATGTAGGCAACACATCATTGGTAGACCAAGTTGAATGGGATATGAGTGAGAAAGATAATAACCCAGAGACTTTTGCCATGAAATTATGTGCAGAGCTTGGCTTAGGTGGAGAATTTGTGACAGCAATTGCTTACAGTATTAGAGGGCAACTTAGTTGGCATCAAAGAACTTACGCCTTCAGGTAAGATATAAGTTGTTTTAAAGAAAAGAAATAATACATCACTTTAAGGTGGATGCTCTCATTAATTAGTGTCTCTCGTTGATACCATAAAGGCGTAGAACACCTTGAACAAAAAAGTTGTGTAACATCCTAAGAAACCTAAAAATCAACATTGATTTGGCCGGAGTCATTGATTTCTAATTTATTTTCCATTCACAAAATGCCACTGGCGGTCACTGACGTCACAGCCCGCCCGGTTTACGCGCGCATAAAACAAGCGAGCTGTGACGTCAGTGACTGCCAGTGGCATTTTGTGAATGGAAAATAAATTAGAAATCAATGACTTTGACCAAATCAACGTTGATTTTCAGGTTTGTTAGGATATTACACAACTTTTTTTGTCCAAGGTGTTCTACCCTTATAATATAAGCAAAATTTACGTGTAGGAAAAAATTCAAGTTATTTATGATGCTGTTGAAAACAACAAAAATAATCAATATTTGTAAACATAAGTTTTCCTTTGAAAAGGGTGACGTTTTGTCTATTGGGTAGTAATTATGTCATCAAACAGAGTGCTTTCACTCGATATCATCCAAAGATTTGAAAGAAACCATTATTTTAGACTCTTGAGTTCATTACATTACTTTTTTTCCCCTTCAATTTGTGTGTAATTTGAAACAAAATTATTTTTGTCACAGTGAGGCACCGCTTGCCACAGTAGAGGTACCCTTCCGACCTCCTTCCGAGGCGGATCAATGGTCTCCGTTCTTAGAGACTTTAACAGATGCGGAGATGGAGAAAAAGATCAGGGACCAAGACAGAAATACAAGGTATGTCATTTCATTACCTTTTAGAGTGTTGCATGTAATTGGGGATTTTTTATTCTTAATTAATTTTTATTTTATAAGACTAATTTAATGAAGTGCTCAATATATCGATATTTTCGCGTCAAGATGAAGCTACTACCCTTTGCATATTTCCGAAGAATGAACGATCTACACTTTACAAAGTCGCGGCTACCTGAAGCTTCTGCTAGATAAAACAGGTAGGTGAAGCTCCAGGTAGCCGCAAATTTGTAAAGTGTAGATCGTTCATTCTTCGGAAATTTGTAAAGTGTAGTAGCTTCATCTTGATGTGAGAAGATCGATATATATTATTTTTATCATCTCACACTGATACTTATGACAAAAATTAGTTACGATATATTATTTTAAAAAGCTATGTGCGAAATGATGAAATGTTCTAATACTTTTTGCTCCAAATATTTTGCAAAGCTTTATCTTTCTCAATTATGTAGTTAAAACTTCAATTATTGTATCATTCTTTGTATTATATTTGTTGCAAGAGCAGAAAATATCAAAAATAAAAATTAAAAAAAGAGCATGATTACTTGTTACTTATACTTAAAATCAAATGCAACAGATCAAAATAATTTTTCATTAGCAAATACAAATCAATGACAACATCAAACTACAGTCCAGTTATCAAACATGGATTATGCATGTGAATTTTAGAAGTCAAGTTCACCCTGAAATATTTTTATCTTGGTATAATTTCATGACATTTAAAAGCAATGTTCACCCATAGTTAAACTTTAATTACAATATATTAATTATTTAAAATTATGTTACAATGAAAATAATGTCCAGTGTGACCTAGCCATAAGTGTTTTAAGCCTAAAATATAGCCAGGAGAACTTAAATTTACATTATTGCAAATTTTAGTTCTTAGTCAAATAAATTATTTTTTAAAAATAATCATAATATCTCACTGGGCACCTGAAAAAATGCCATGCTATTATTGATTTATTATTAGGTATTATTATTTGCTCCAATGAATGATTGAGTGTGAGCACAGCTGACAGAGCAACTGTATATCAGCTGCATTTTTTTTCTTGTTTTATAACACAAACTGCTTCTATTTTTGAAAATTGGACTGATACTAATTTTCAAATAAGTCCGAAGTATTTACTTTGGGACTATAGTTAAAGTGTCCTACATTTCATATTTGGACTGTATACTTAAATATTATGGGTTAAAAAAATTGAAAGTTCTGTTGCACTTGATTTTATTACCTGTGGGTTTATAACAGTAAAAAGTGAGCGTTTTTTTTTTTTTTTTTTTTTTTTTTTTTTTTTTTTTTTTTAATATAATACTGTAACTAGAATGCTGCATATATTTTTCATAATCAAAGCTAATTCATAGAGGAAGGATGTTACTCCTATTTCTATTGAAATTATCATCTGGTTTTGTGATTGTTTCTTACTGTTTTTCTAATCAAATGCTCACTTTTTATTGACCAAATTCACTAAAATGTTGTTGTTTAATGGGACTGATTGTTTTTATAAGTTTTATTAAAAAATGTGTTGATATTATTATTATTATTATTATTTGGTGTTTTAATTACTTTCTTCATTGATTTCTTAAAAACAAAGACAGTTCATTATTTTCCCCTTTTTTTCTATTATTCTTTTTTTCTATTTTATTTTTGCACCTTATTCCTTTTTCTTTTATATTTTATATTCATTTATAAAAAAATATTATATATTAACTTTATTCCATTATTTTATCACATTTTTAAAAATAATTATTTGTTTAGAGGAACAGCAAATATTTTGCAAACTGTGATAAAAAAATTGTTTCTAAGTCAGTTTTATTTTTTTTATTTGAAGAAAAAAAATCTTTGCTGCAGCATAATAGTTTAATATTTTTTTTTTATTATTCTATTAATTTCATGAAAGATTGTATGTAATATACTTGAAACTTAAGTATATTGTTGTGATCTTGTAAGAATAATTCAGGACCTGGTTGAGATAAAGATTTATAGCAGACTACTAGAAACTTGCTACATTAAATGTATTTCAAACGTCATTGAAATAAATATCCCAATTAAATGCGCCGATAAAATAGAGAGAGAAAAAAACCTACTTATTTGCGATCTACATATTAAAATAAAAGAATACGTATTTTTTTATATAGCAAGAAAACTGAAAAGCGTACACTATTATCATTAGTTTGCAAAACGTTTGCTGTTTCATAAAAATTTTCTAATAAAATCTTTCAATCTTATTATTCATTACTATAGTACTGTTTTGAATAATCTAGATTAGTATTTTATTAGTGCATAATATCTAGACTACTACTTGCAAGGCTTGGTATTATTAAAAAAAATATACCGTATACATTTATTTGCAAATAACATTTTGGTCACAAGAGGGATAAGAGTTTATTAAGTTAAAAAATCCATCGAGGAATTGCAAGTATAAATAAAATACAGAATTTTGCTCTTCAACTGTGGTGGTTAAAGAGTTCAAAATGTATTTTTACCCTTTTTTTTTTATCTTTTTATCTTTTTTTTTTTTTTATCTTTATCTTTATCTTTTTTTTTTTTTTTTTTTTTTGCTCTGTGTACTGTTATGTTAATCAAATAGCAGTTAATTATACATTTGAAAATTGAATTGACCTAATTTTTTTCCTTCCTGTTTTGACGTAAACAGATTTAGAAGGGGGGGGGGGGCAGCATTGTAAGCAAACGTTACTTGAAAAATACACAAGAGATGAGCAATAATAGCGTTTTGAAAACAAAAAAAACTTCAAGGCTTGCAAGTAGTATAATTTAGGAGTTTTACATTTGAAATTAGGTATCATGTATATAGTTATTGTAATTGCATTATGCAACATAGAAGAGTACTTTTGTTCCTACGTACAAATTGTTGACATTAAAATTTTGCAAAAAGATATAAAGAAGGAAGATAAATACCACTCTTTTCTATTTTGTTAATGTACTTATGAGAACTAAAATGATGCTAAAACTCCAAAGTAAACTCCAAGAGGGCCGTTAATGTTATGAGTTGGACTAACGGTTGGTTTGGTTGGTTGGGTTTATAACAGGTCGGTGCGCCGTCGAGCCACCATGTGCCAGCCAAGCCGCCGAGCAGCTCTAACCCTCCCCAGCTACGTTCGCAAGTTCCTCTAGCAAAATATTTAATCCCCCCCCCCCCTCAGAACCCCGCCCCTTCAAATCCAAATCTCCATCTCGTTACTATCTTCTGTTACTTTCTTATTCTTTTATTTATTATATTATAGTCCTCTTTTTTATTCGCATGTGTTTGTATTATTTTCTTACTTGTGAATCCTTTATAATGGTTTTTCTTTCTATATGGTCACTTTTTTTTTTTTTTTTTTTTTCTTCTTTTTTTTTAATGACCATGTGGTAAGATATCCAAATTAAATGGCTCTTCATAATATATGGGGACTTTCTCATATTTATTTTTATAGATAGAACAGTACTAATGTAATTTTTTTGTATTATAGTAGAACCTTGTAGTAGTTAGTATTATAGTAGTTGATTCGTGTTATTACATTTCAAACTTTAATATTCTTTATTAAAAAAAAAAAAAAAAAAAAAAAAACACTGTAAAACTTCATTCATATGTAAGTGAATATTAAAAAGAAGAAGAAAAACAAACTAAAAACACATTATTATAATTCCCCCTTATCAAGGTTCTACTATTCTACACACGTTTAAATTAAGTTCTTTATCCTTCCCACGTACTTTTTTTTTTTACACACATAATATTTCTAAAAATATATATACAAATAGTTCTACCTGTAAAAGTTATTACCCTAATTTCCTTTCCTATTTCTTTATCTTCAAAACAATGATAATAATTTAAAAATAGAAATAAAAACAGAGGAAATTACTACAACAAAATTTCAATTCCTAACTATAAAATAAAATGTAAGCATTATGCAAGAAAAAGAAAATACTCTTTTGTAATTAATGTTAATATATTCAATATTTGAATGATTGTAATACACTTATTGTACAAGACCATAGTTTATTATATAAAAAAGGCACTAAAAATTATGACATAAAAAGGTCAACATGATTATTTTTGTAGTGTTGTTGAAAAGGCGAAATTGTGATATACCAATATATTGTTTATTTAATTATTTTAATTATTATTAACAAAATAATCATGTTAATCTTTTTAATAATAATATTCACTTAGTTATTAATTATTAAAAACTATAATGTGAAAAAAAAAAAAAAAAAAAAGATAAAAAAAAAATATAAAATTGTTTGTAGATTAAATTACTAAAACAAAATCACTTTACGTTTTTTGTTAATCCTTTAAACACTACACAAAATTTTAGATCTCTCTTTCTCCTTTATTTTAATCTTTATTTGACACATAAAATTCTTATTGTTTTTAATTATAAAATTGTTTTATATTATGACTATAATATACAAATTTTATTAAATGTTGGTATTAGTTAATTTTATGTGTTGCATGCTTTTATTTTTTAATTTACACCTTAAATTTCCACTTCCCCTAAATATATATTATTATATATTGTAGATTTTTTTTTTACTGTTTTTAAATTGTTGGTAGTAGTTTGAATTAATATTTTTTGTTCTATTTTTTATAGGTTTGTAAATACATATTAATTATCCTTTTTATAGCTTAATTTTTTAATAAACTTTGCAAAGAGCTATTAATAATTAAATTGCAGTTTAATTGACTGATAAAGGAGCAACTATTTTGAGTTATTTTGCTCACATCTGCTTCCATTACAAAGTACTGAGGATTTGCAGTACTTTGAAATGGACGCAGATATAATCAACACTGCTTATTGACCACTTATGTTTACTCAAAATACGGAAAAGGAAGTGCCGGAAGAGGAAACCATGTGACGGTAAAAGTGGGAGGTAGCTCAGGCTTAGCTTGCTGCTGGCACCAACTTTTCTCCCACTTTACCGTCACATGGTTTCCTTTTCTGCCACTTTCTTTTCTGTTTTTTAGAGTAAACATACGCACTCATAGTTGCTTATTAGTCAATAGAGGGTGCTCCGTTACAATGTCCAAAGTCCCCCCCCTTTTTTTTTTTTTTTTTTTCCTTGCTGTAAATAACATGAAACAGAAAAATACATAATTTGTCAAACTTCGGACAATCTCTCCCTCTTTCTTCAAGATCAAGTAAACTTTGGACATCGTAGCAGATTACCCTTTATCTATTTATCCTATAATATATTATAAACTTTTAAAATAGAAAGATGATATTTTTGTTACTCATTTTATATTGAATAAAAAAGAATAGTAGTTAAAATAACGTGTTTGCATTATGTTGTAAGCAACTTTTATAAATAGCTGAGAATGAGGTCAGGCTATATATTGTTATTTAAAATTTGAATAAAAGAGTCTTCTATTTGATAAATAAGTTCCAGTAAATTATGTGTAATTATAATTGAATTTGTGAGCTTGTTTACGATTAAACAACTCTGGAAAGTAACATTATTAGGAGAAAAACTACATAATTGTTATATTCTGCAACTGTAAAAAGACATAATTAAAACTACTACCAATAATAGCCTATGCAAATAGTAGTTGTAAATTATTTTTTTAACATTCCATAAAATCACAGTAGTTTTGTAAAAACCTTTGCTTACAAGAAAAAAAAAATCCTCATAATAAGTTTATTTTGTACCCATTTGTTAATAAAATAAAAAGTGGTGTTTGTTAAACCCTCTTAGCTCCAACCCTTTGCTATTTCTCTGTTTTCAGGCGAATGAGACGTCTAGCCAATACAACGCCAGGATGGTAAACATTTATTTTGTATCTTTATAATTATCATTTTGCTTAGATGCGGAATTTTCAAAGTTTTATTTATTATTGTTTTTGATTAAATAATTTAAAATATGCTTGCCAACAAACCATAAATTTCTGTTTTTTTTTTTTTTTTTTTTTTTTTTTTTTTTATTGACTATCCACCAACTTAAAAAATAAAACTTTGAAATTTGGGTTTCTATTCATTAAAATTATCAGTAGAGTCTAGTTATACAGCCTTTCTTTTTTTTCTTTTTAATTTTTTTTTTTTTATTTATTTATTTTTTTTTTTTGTTATTCAGCATGATTTATTTAGTTATAATTAGATACCAGATTTTAAGTGAAAAATAGTGGTTGCCCCTGCAAAAATGGTAAGTTATTTATCTTCATCACAATCTACTGTGAGTTTAAATAAATATTATTTCTACGCTTTTAGCAGTGAAGTACCACATTTTATAAACACACAGTAGAGTGAGGAGCTAAAAGCCTAAATATCAAACTTGCAGGGGTAATCGTCATTGTCACCTAAAAAAATCCGGTCTCTAGTTGTAATTTTTCCTTTTTTATTTTATTTATTTTTTCTCCAAATAAGTTATTATTATTATTGCATGTTATCTCTCTACAACAATGGATGCCAAATAAATGCATGACAGAAAAACAAAAATCCTTTATACCACTCTGTATTTTGAAATTACAGGAAAAGTCATAAGTTTTTTTCTTTTAATTGCCATGTCTAAAAGCTTAGGTACATTTTTCCCCACCTTTTAATGTTTGAGTAAAAACTGGGTTAGGCCTGTAATTTTATTCAGTAACATGATTCTATTGCGTATATTATATTACTATTTATATATAAAATAAATGTAGCTTAGATAAACTGAGTATTGGTTGCAGTATAATACAAAAGTACATAATATGGTATCATAGAAAAATGTGCATAAATGCATAATAAAATGAGCTGCATGTACATTAATCATCAGTGCATAAAAAGTAGTTTTTAAATGATACCAAATTGTGTAATTTAAAAAAATAGCTTTTTTCTTTATTTTGAATGTCTGCGTTTGTTAATTTTTACATTTATTTTCATGTAAATTTTTTTATATTAAAAATATACATGAAATATTGTGTTAAAAAATACATTACGTAGTTGCTTGCAAATTTTTATTCTATATTAATGCTTTTATTTATTTTTTCATTAAAAATACAATTAAATTTGTAAAAAAAAAAAAAATTCTATATTTGTTTGTTTTTTCAGCACTTATCGGCCAAAATCATAAGAAAAAAATGCGGATCTTAAACTGACCTATTTTTTTATATATATAAAAAAAAAATTGGTCCTCAAATGATGCAGACATTCATAAAAATTTCATAAATTTTAAATGAAATGGAGATTACTCAATTTATATTATAAATCTCATTAGACGTACGTCACTTTTGTACTTAACTTTCATGTAATACTTTGAGACATTTAATGTCAACCTTTGATATAATACAAAAATAAAAAGACGTGTCTTCAACTAGAAAGACAGTAGTTACAGACTGGATGCACCCTCTGTTTCTCATAATTTGTATGAGGATGAAACATAGCAGGTTATCACTCTCAGTATAAAATTAGAGTTCTTGTATTATAAACATAATATCCTTGTAACATAGGTATCGAAAGGAGGTGATTTTGGTAACATTCCACATAAAGAAGATGGTTGTTTGCTAGATTATTTATAAGGAATACAATCTTTTAGGTCCATTTAAATTAAAAAAAAAAAAAAAAAAAAAAAAAATTATATTTCGATGACATTTTTATAGCATGAAAACATTTTTAAACACTCAAATATTCATAGGAGATTAATTGTTAAATTAGACTTTTTAAAAAAAATTAAATATGTTTGGCGCAACTTTTTTAATGAATTTGAATTTAGGTTATATTTGCGCTACAAAATTTAGCTATATAACTAATACTCAGTTTGTCTATGTAAAAACCATATTATAAAGTCTTTACAATTCAGGTATTATTATAGAAATTAAAATAGAAAAACAACAGTTATCGTATTTTTATTTTTTATTTCCCAAAAATTACAAATACAAGGCATTTAAAATAAGTTTTTTGTGTCATTAACTTTTAAATTTAATTTTATAATTTAATCTTATAATGTCTGCATGATTGTTATTATTATTACAATGATTGTTTAATTCTCCTGGTGGTATCTAAATTCTTGTATATTTAGGACAAATATTTAGAATTAGACTATAAATCATGTGTTTAATTTTAATTTTGTAAATGAATATAAAATAAATTTATTATAATTTTTCTGTGAAATGTAAATATTGTTTTAATTTTTATTACCTATATAAATCTTAAAAATAAACTTGATATTGGTCAACTACATTATGCCATAGAGTTAGAGTACCTGTTTCTCTATGATTATGCCAAGTCGATCGAAGTCGATGGACTTTTTTTTTTATGGTAGAAATGTGCGCCGCCACGTTATATTAACGTCGTTAACAGGTACCGAAATGAAATTAATACCTTGCAATTTTTAGTGGTGCATTTTAGTGTTGTGCAAGTTTTTTTATTTCCTTGTGGTACGTGCGTCAATTTTAGAATTTAAACAAATTTAAAATAATAATGATAAACATTAAATTGTATTAATTTTATTATAAATAAAGTTCACAATGGAATCTTTTTACATATAATTCTGCATTCTGCGGTAAAAAAAAAGGTATAGCAAAAAAACAAACTTGATTTTTAATCTGCAGCTAAAATAAATCCCTTTTTTAATGACGCTATTAATTTACGCAATATCCTGGAAATTGTGGCTCATTATCGCCATCGGAAATTACGCTTTTTTTATTTTATCTTGTCATAAATTATAAACTTCTCGACCATGTCATTTTTTAATCTTTAGCGGGGCTGGGCGGGCCCTTTAAAAATTTCTTTGCTCGAAAAGTTATTGAATGCAATAATAGCTTGCGCAGAAGATAAAAATGTCTAAGTGCGCCGGCTGCGTTTAACTTTGAGTGCGCTGCATTGAATACAATCGAACAAGACCATCACTTTCAACTTTCACACCCACCAGCTGTGGTAAAAAATACATGTAGTTGTAAAGATGATTACGTGGTGTTTTAATTTGTTAATTTCGTGTTTTTTAATAATTTTAATCAATGGACAAAGTGAAAATTCATTAAATAATGTAAAAGAAGGTTTTTTAAATTCAACCAATGGTTTAAAATACCATAATTACGATGATTTAACTAAACTTTTTAAAGAACTTGCAGACCGATACCCAAATTTGGCAAAGTTGCATACGATAGGACAATCTGTAGATGGAAGAGAATTGTGGGCAATTGAAATCAGTGAAAATGTTGAACAAAGAAATCTAGGAGAACCTATGTTTAAATTTGTAGCTAATATGCATGGCGATGAAGCAGTCGGTCGTGAATTAATGATTTATTTAGCTCAATTTTTACTTGAAAATTATGGTAATAATTTTAGAATAACAAGACTTGTTAATAACACCGATATATTTTTAATGCCTTCATTAAATCCTGATGGATTCGAAAATGCTAAGGTATGTATAAAGTATGTATAGTTACTATGTGACTATGCACAGTATCATACACATGTAAAATTATATTAATAAGCATAATTACGCTCTTACTTTGACACATCCATACATGTTACCGGTATGTACGGATATGTATGCAGATGCAGTATGTACATATAGGTACATTACATTATAATTATAATTATATGTATTACAAAATTATGTATGTTTTATACACGAATCTGAACACATGCACTCACCCTTTTTTTTGTGTGTTTTACTGTATGATGTCCATTTTCCTTGTTTGTAAAAATTTATGTTTCACAAAAAATTCAGCAAAAAATTACTGCAGTGTGTATGTATATGTGTAAATGTCAATCACAAAATGTGGTATGTACTGTTTATACAGAGTTTTTTTGTTTTTGTTTTTTTACATAATTACATATAAAATAGTTTCCAAATATTTTAAAGCTCCCCGTCTTTACAGCTATTTTTTTTTATACATTACATATCGTACTAACTGCATTCAAATACATTTTTTTATATGTTTCTAGGAAGGACTGTGCGAGTCTCTAGCTGATTTTTCGGGCCGAGAGAATTCGAATGCCGTAGATTTGAATCGTAATTTCCCTGATCAGTATAACCGCTTTAGTGGATCAGAACATGATTTTCTCATCTCTCATCGAGAGAAAGAAACCCTTGCTGCAATGACATGGATTTCTTCTAATCCATTTGTACTGTCTGGAAATTTACATGGCGGTGCACTTGTAGCCAGCTATCCCTATGATGATACTGGGTATGTATAGGATTCTATATTTCTCACCTTTTTCAGTAGTTTGAAAGAAAAGGATAGGACAAAACAAAACCAGCAAGCCAGGACTTACCATATAGTGAACTCGGTGAAGAACTTACTATGGGATTCCTACAATATGTATAATAAAAAAAAATAATAAAAAAAATAATAAAAAACTGACACTTACTGCTCTGGCCGATTTGCGTAAGCAACCCTCAACACCACTATGTTATATTTATGAGAAAACGCAGCAGCCACCACTGTCCCGTTTGGGAACTTTTGTCCAGAACTGTACATGGGATAGCTTTCAGCCCTAAACTCCAAGAGAAATAGAGTATTTTGCCTCCATAAGTCTTAACAGACCTAACAGGCTCAGAGAATGAGTTTCTCTCTGAATCTGTAAGGACCGACGAAGGCAAAAAAACACTCCATTTCTCTTTGAGTTTAGTGCTAAAAGCCCTCCATGTTGTTGGTGTTATTGTTTTACATATTGTAGGATAATCCCTGTATTATAGTACGTTCTTTACCGAGTTCACTATGGTAAGTTCTGCTAACAAGATTTTTACTGAGCTATGGGACTCTCTTTACTATGATTTAATAATAATAATAATTGTTTACCTATCTAATAATAATAATAATAATAATAATCTTTTACCTATCTTTTTTATGTGTTTCTATCTATCTTTTAATTATCAAACTATAGCACAGTCGATTTTTTCCTATTTATATATATATACAGTACATTATTTTCCTTAAAGGCGTAGAACACCTTGAACAAAAAAGTTCTGTAATATACTAACAAAAGTGAAAAACAACGTTGATTTGGCCGGAGTCATTGATTTCTAATTTATTTTCCATTCACAAAATAGCGCGAGCGGTCATTGACGTCACAGCTCGCTTGTTTTATGCACTCGTGGACCTGGCAAGCTGTGACGTCATTGACCGCTCGTGGCATTTTGTGAATGGACAATAAATTAGAAATCAATGACTCCGGCCAAATCAACATTGATTTTCAGGTTTGTTAGGATATAACACAATTTTTTTGTTCAAGGTGTTCTACGCCTTTAATACTCTGTACATATCTTCTATAGAACGTAGTCTGCTTGTTTGTACTGCAGGATTAAACCAAAGAGATTGTGTACTTCACTGTGTTTAAAAACTGTATGGTATAAAATTGATCTCTTCCTCAATGTAACATTAAAAAGTAAAAGGTGGCATTTTAAATAATTTTGGTAATTTTTCTACTAACGGCAAGAATTTTAAATTAATAAATGCTTGAAATAATGAAATCAAGGAACAAAAATCAATTGTTTATTATACTGGAATTGATAAATAAAAATTAATACAGATACAGATCGAAAAAAACTGGGAAAAGAGAATGATGCTATATCAATCTTCTCGCGTCAAGAAGAATGAACGATCTACACTTTACAAATTTGCGGCTACCTGGAGCTTCACCTACCTGTTTTATATAGCAGAAGCTTCAGGTAGCCGCGACGTTGTAAAGTGTAGATTGTTCATTCTTTTGAAATTTGTAAAGTGTACAAGCTTCATCTTGACGCGAAAAGATCGATATGTTACTAGGAACCTTTTGTGGGAGAGAATAATTTCTAACCCAAACTAAAACTGAGTGCATTTAGCATTATCTGTTATAACTACAGAACAGAGCATTATTTGTTTGTATGAGCATATTCATCTGCGAGTGAATCACTATTTATTTCTGTTATGTAACAACAAGTTCACATGTAACATTTTGGGGTGATAGAGAAATAAGATAATATTAATTTCATAATTTAAAATGTTTCAGTACCAGTACAGAATGCTGTGTTGAGGCTCCTACTCCTGATAATACAGTATTCAAAGAATTGGCCACACTTTATGCCAACAATCACGGGACAATGTATAAGGGTACCCTTTGCTCTGACTCTAAATTTCAAGGAGGTGTCACCAATGGTGCTTACTGGTATAATGTGCAAGGTAAGCCAACTTTCATTTTTTTTTTTTTTTTTTTAACCATAGTGTATACAAGTAGGTACGTAATATGATAATAAAGAATACTGTATATAAACCAATGCTGTTGGGCATGGTACATTTAACAGAAAATAATTGAGGAAATTAGCAAAGGCCTTAACTTATAGTAAAGAATAGCCTTTACCGTATATCTGTGCTAACAAGGTTTTCACCAAACTAGAGGAATTTCTTTACTACATGGTAAAAGGCCACTTTTTTATTATTTTTTCCCCCTTTATTTATTATAGAAGTACAATAATATGTAAATCAAGTTGAGTTATTGACTAATTTAAAAAAAAACTGTTTTGAGGCTGTATTTAAGCCATTTTGCTCACACCCTCTTTTATTTATACGTACTTGTTTGTACATATAGAAACAGAAGCAAATCTAAGCAAAAAAAAAAAAAAAAGCTTAAGGGGGTAGGGGACCGACTGATATCTTGCAAACTATAACGGTTGCGAATAAAAATTAATAACACAAAGTAAAGAAGAAATGTTACTTAAAAATTTAGGCATGTCAAATATGTAAAAACACGATCAAATATTTAAGTTATTACACTTTAAGATAACATGGAAATGTGGAAATTTAAATTGGAGCGGGAAATTTTAGTCAAATTAGAAACTTTTTTTACAATTAAAAATATCATTAAATTTTTTTTTGGTATAAAAAAATATATTTTAAATTTACTTGATTTTATTTGAAAATTATAGTATTTGTTTTATTGGAATTAAATCATGTACAAAAAATTATTCGGAATATATAGTTCTTCTTTTAGCGATTTCCGGTCCAAGTCGGTCCCCCACCGCCTTAAAGTCAGCTTCAAAACAGTTACTTCTTTATTAGTCAATAGGAGCTTTCTTTTCATACTTACTGCACATTCAAGAAATTTTTCATGATGAATGTTTAATTTTGTTTTAGGTGGCATGCAAGACTTTAACTATTTACATTCCAACTGTTATGAAGTAACTTTTGAACTTTCATGTTGTAAGTTCCCTCTTGCAAGCACACTTACACAAGAATGGAAAAATAATCGTGAATCTTTGATAAAATATATGGAAGCTACACATTGGGGAGTAAAAGGTGAGATTTTATTTTTATTTGTTTCTAAATTTTCAATGGAAATAATTAATTAATTAATTAATAGGCCTATTTATTTTTTCGTGACGTTTTTAAATATGATTTCAAAAATGACGTTAGGAAAAATAAGATTTATAGTTTTTGTTTTCCTGTCCCAATTAAATGTTAAAATATGGTTGAATTATCATGGTTTGGTATTTCATAGGTGTTGTAATTTCCTCTGAGGATCAAACTGGTTTACATGGAGCTACAATATCAGTGAAAGGCATTGAACATAATATCACAACATCTAGTTTGGGAGAGTTCTGGAGACTGTTGACTCCTGGCCAGTATGAAATACAAGCCAGTGCTCCTGGGTAAGTTGATTAAGTTTGCAAGCATGTTCCAGGAATATGGGCTCATCAAAATCTATTGTTTATTTATTTAATCCATCACATACAAGATTTAAAAAAAAAAGAATAAAAAAATGCCTGTAGATATTATTAAAAGCAACGCATTATTTATTGCCCCTTTGTATTAAAAAATTAACTATTTATAGTATATTATAAAATCTGCAAATATGATGAAGTACTGTATTTGTAGAGGTAGAATGAGATGCTCAAATATTTTAAAATTATTATTAATACATGGTACATTGAACTAAAATATATAATCCTTGCCTCGTAAAAATCTATTATAATTTTCAATAAGATTTATCTTTAATTTATAAACACTATAAACAGTGAGATTTTCAGTAGAAATGAGCCAATTCATTGTACACACTCTGTCATACTGTATTGCCTTGGACTTAAAGGCGTAGAACACCTTGAACAAAAAAGTTACGTAATATCCTAACAAACCTGAAAATCAACGTCGATTCGGCCAAAATCATTGATTTCTAATTTATTTTCCATTCACAAAATGCCACTGGCATCACAGTTTGCTTGTTTTACAGGCGCGTAAACCGAGCGAGCTGTGACATCAGTGACCGCCAGTGGTATTTTGAAAATGGAAAATAAATTAGAAATCAATGACTTCAACCAAATCAAAGTTGATTTTCAGGTTTGTTAGGACATTACACACCTTTTTTTTATTCAAGGTGTTCTACGCCTTTAAGTCAAAGAATAAACTTTTCTATAACAAAGTTTATTCCTTGCCAAAAAAACAACAACAACAACTCTTGGCCTGCATTCATATTTGATGTATGATGTTACAGCTTCATACCTAGCAAACCTGTGATTGTCCACGTTACCTCTGATAAGACCTCCACACTTGATTTCTCTCTACAACCTATTATCACCTCAGTGGAACATCAACTTTCAACGGCCAGTAGCGCAGGTAAACACATTGCACTCCTCTGCACACTTCTCTACCTTTCACTGCATTTTTAAAACATCATTTTTACTTTAATAATAAAATGCCTTACATAGATGGTCAACTTTTATAAACTATTTAGGGCAGTTCTTCTTCCATAAAATATAAACACAAATCTTATATTCAAGTGCAAACACTAAGACATTGTACATGTACTTTCAATCTTGATGTAAATGCTTGTTTTTAACCTGGATTACTGTAATAATACTTTCACACTCTGAGAGAACAAAAATGAAAATAGTCCAAATTTATTATTACATTTCAAATAAAATATAGAGAATTTTAAACTGACACATTTTTTAATGCCATTTGACATGTTTAAAATGTCATTTTTTTAAATTTTAATAATAAAATAATTAGAAGTATATTATAGTCCTATTAAAATTATTATGAAACTTTTACTCATTAAAAATAATATATACTTAGGAATTTAGTAAAAGAGATTTTTGGAAATGTATTTCAGCCATTAAATATAAAGGGTTTTATGGTCCATTTTTTATATACAGTACAACACAATTAGTTAATATGCTCAATTTAAATAAGGCAGTAATTTTTTTCTTCTTGTGTATAGCTCAAATTAGTTGTGTAACAATAAATAAATTTTCTAGATTTATATAGGCCTATTGTTTGAATTACAGTATGTGAAAGTGGTACAGTTGTGTACACACGATTGTGACAATATATTAAAAGTTCAGAGGGTGTTTTTCTAATAAGATTAAGTTTTTGAAAGGTCAAATATCACAATCTTGTGTATATTACTTATACATTATAATTATGGTTCTGACGTAAATAATAACAATCTAAAATGGCTTTTTACGGGTTATTTTGATAGAATAGGTTGCTTTTCAATGGAGGTTATTGATTAAAAAAATTGTTAAAAAATAAAAGTAAACTTAAAACCATGGATGTATAAACAGGATTGGAAGCTCTTGTTGAAAAAACGATCCCTTAATGATGTAATTCAAAATTTTGCCGCAACAATACAAGAATACAAAATTGCATATAAAAGTGGCGCTGCGATCTGGCGGAATATTTTAAATTTTCCCCCAAATTGCAGCGTTACTTACATTTTACATGTTGATTGTTGCTGCAAAAATTTAAACTACATCATTAAGGGAACGTTTTTAGGATAGGGTAATAATACAGAAGCACACCAGCATGCTTAAAACACATAAAAGTATGTCTAGTATTTCTCGTTTAAATTTCTCCGGAATTGTGGAGTAGTTTTCTCAAAAATCGCAAAAAAAAAAACAACGTGTTTTTCCCCATAAGCGTAATGTTAAATTAGGGGACCCTTAGCTTTCCCCGCATCTTCCCGTGAGCTAAACCAATAAGCTCCATTATCAACACTTCAAAAATATTGACTTGAAAACCATTTTGATTTCACCATTGAGTCCAATCTTGTTGACTGGGTATCGAAATTTTGATTTTTCATCTTCATGAATCAGTTTTCATTAACAATTGTCACAAATTGTGTGCTGACATTAATTGTATCAAGACCATAATATACATACATACTATACAAATAATAATAATAATAGCCTTTGCATATTGAATGATACAAAGCATAATAAAAGCTCAAATAAATAATTACTGTACTTTAAATAATTAAAATGCTCATTCTTCTATATTACTCAAAAATCGTGATTAAAATTAAAGATAGAATGCTTCTTATATGAGGTTGTGGGTATATAATGCTAGTTTTATCATATTTAGTAATTTAATACATTAGTAAGTATTGTAGATAATATTGTCTTATATTAACTTAATATTATAAGTGTATATGAGGATAGCAGAACTTTTAACGGAAATAGTAATTGTACTTTGAAATTTTTAAACAACAATTTTATATACTTATGTACTTCAAAGTAATCAATTTAAGGAAAAAACCATCGCGGTTAGGATCAATGATAAAGAAAAGGATAGAAAAACCAGCAAGGGCCTTACCACAGTAGAAGTTCTATGGAGAGGTCGAGGTCTTGCATGGCACAGTATAATGTTATAAAAGTTTCTTTATAACTTGAGAGCTTTCGTCATATGATAATGACATTATCAATCAAAAGAGAAAATTACTTGAGCACATCACTGAGCAGTGTCTTGTCTTGTACTGCCGTGTTATGCTCTTGCTGGTTTGGAGTTGGTGGAGAGGGGTGGGGGTGGAGTAGGGAATCTGGGAAGGAGTGTGAATGAGTGAGGGAAGGAGTGAGTGAGGGAAAGGGAAAAGGTGGGGAGGGGAGCGGGAATAGGGTATATTTTTGAAATATGTTAGCGAATATTAAGTCCAGGCAGCCCTTGGGCTTTTCTGGATCTTAATATATGTTGATATGCTAATTCATATTGTCGTAATGTCGCATAGTTGGCTGGGCCCGGAATAGTGCGAAGTATTGTTGATTTATAACATAATTGGAAATTTGATATGCCATGAGAGGCCGCATGTTCAGCCACAGGTTTTTCCATCTCATTGTTTTTTACGGATTGTCTGTGGCCATTCAGTCCCGTCACCAACCTTACATACCCTATCCACGGCCACAATACATGCACATCAGAAAACGTAATCTACAAACTTGAATGTACCCAACATACCACCAACCCCACCACAGGCCAACAGGAAAAATGTCAAGCATTTTACATAGGCTTAACCACACAAAAAGCGAGAGACCGCATGAATGGCCACAGACAATCCGTAAAAAACAATGAGATGGAAAAACCTGTGGCTGAACATGCGGCCTCTCATGGCATATCAAATTTCCAATTATGTTATAAATCAACAATACTTCGCACTATTCCGGGCCCAGCCAACTATGCGACATTACGACAATATGAATTAGCATATCAACATATATTAAGATCCAGAAAAGCCCAAGGGCTGCCTGGACTTAATATTCGCTAACATATTTCAAAAATATACCCTATTCCCGCTCCCCTCCCCACCTTTTCCCTTTCCCTCACTCACTCCTTCCCTCACTCATTCACACTCCTTCCCAGATTCCCTACTCCACCCCCACCCCTCTCCACCAACTCCAAACCAGCAAGAGCATAACACGGCAGTACAAGACAAGACACTGCTCAGTGATGTGCTCAAGTAATTTTCTCTTTTGATTGATAATGTCATTATCATATGACGAAAGCTCTCAAGTTATAAAGAAACTTTTATAACATTATATTGTACTTCAAAGTAATTTTATTAAATTAAATATATTATGATATTTTAGCTGAATTAACTTTAAAAAAAACTAGCTTTAATAAACGTTTTAAAAAATATACTAGTGACAGATTTTATATTTAAAATAATATATTTTTTAATTTGTGCAATAAGTAATTAGTAAAGATAATATTTAGTTTCTTATGTAATCTCTCTCTCTCTCTCTCTCTCTCTCTCTCTCTCTCTCTCTCTCTCTCTCTTAAATGTGTTTGCTGCAATTTTATTAATTTTTATCCATCAATTTTAGGTATCACTTAATAACTCTGATCTCTGATCTACTACTTAAAAAACGTTACTGAAAATTTTGAAGGTTTAGTTCATTAACCCTCCCCCCCCCCCCCCCTGTTCTGCTCTTGAAATTAAAATAAAGGAATACCCCCCCCCCTCCAATCCCATAAGCATATGAAGCACACAAATAACATAATATATCTTGGATCTTGGTGGTTGGTGTCGCATGTTTGTAAGGTGACTGGTCTTGTCTTTCTATTATTGTTATGTATTTTAAAATAAAATAATTTGACACATATTTCTACTCTATAATATTGTATTGTCATAATATTGTTGATTGATGTATGGTAAATTTTATTCTTTCTGGTGTTCTTAATTTATATGCCAATACTGCCAATGCATATTATTACATAGACAAATTTGTAACAATTAAGACATTTACAAGTAAAAAATGCCTATAAAATAATTAAATATACTGCAACCTAAAAATTACAATTTAGGAAAAAATCAACTTCGGGATAATTGATTCATAAAAAAGATTATAGAATAACACATAAATAGATTTGAAAAATTAGGAAATGAGAAATTGAGCCGTTAACTGACACGTTAACTGAAAAATAAGAATGTACGCAGTATGAAATGCAAAAGGAAATGTATGAAACAAGGTATGAGACTGGCGGAAGCAAGTGAAGTATGTCAGGATAGGAAGTTGTGGAGGTCTATCACTGGGTCAGGATAAAACATCTGTGTTGTTGGCTTACCCCGAAAGGGATTTATAGCGTCATGATATGTATGTATGTATGTAACTGACACCTTGCATGAGAGAGAAAATAAACCATTAATATTATTATTTTTAATAATTAAATTTAATATTTTCTCACTTGGTGTTCCTGTCAATTGACAGCTCAATTTCCAGCTCCCTAATTTTCATATCTATCTATGTGTTATTCTCACCTTGTTATTAATCACCTGCAATTTTTTTTTTTTACCACTTTTGATAATAATTATTGATATCTTAAACTTATATAAATTATTTTTTCCGTGTTATAATTTAAATGGTGCTGAAAAAGAAACAGCAAACATAATTTTCAAGTGACAAAGTCTAATGTGGCTAACAATACTGCCAATTAGAAGTCATTATAAGAATTGATATTGTTGGTATCTTTTAGTTTTTAAGTTTGTAGTGTGATTTTATTTATTCACAGGCATTTTTGAGAAACAAAAAATTCAAATAAGAAGTGCCATATATTTACATAAAACAACAAAACATTGATATTCCATATTTTAGACCATATATAAAGTTACTATACAGTATTTTAAACTTCAGTACAGTATTTAAAATATATTATGATCTATATGCGTATTAGGAAAAAACCATCGCGGTTAGTATTAATAAGTTTAAAAAAAAAAAAAATATTTAGAAAATAGTTGGTAGAGATTAGAGCACGTTGAATTGAAAATTAATAAAACGCGAAAATTCTCTAATTTAAATAGTAAATTGGGACTAGGGATCAAATATTCTAGCTTTAGCTAGTTAAAAAGTAGACGTTAAAGGGATGGAGGTATAGTGTCAAAATAAAATACAATGTGCCTAGCATCTCACGTTCTCACACTACGTCAAAGACACAACATTATAAAACAGCATCAGACTTACTCTTTGCCTTAGACCGGTTTCGTCCTTTACCTAGGACTCATCAGTAAGGCTCGGCAGAGAGCTCTGTACAGCTAGAGATGGCTCACACCACATCTGCTAACTGACTGAGCTGAGGAAGCAAGTGGCAGTCGCGTTTATATACGCGATGCCCCCGCAGCTGCACGCGCTGATTGGTTAAAATCGCGCGCGCAAACTCGGCTTGCTGTTTAAAACCTCTCATCCTCACACTGTAATATAAAATCGTGTCTAAGAGGGGTGTAAGACAGGCAGCCAGCAAGCAATAGTGTCCTCCCTCACTACCCAGAGTTCCCCAATTCTAGAAAGATCGCGAGAACACTACGCCTACCGACTGCACAGTATCGTGATTCACGCTAGTTACATCGCTTTATATGTTGACACTGGGGTAGGAAAAGCAAAAAGGAGATAGAGTAGGAGAGATAGAATAAATATTATGCGCTTTGGCATATATAGTTTAATTAATTTAGTACGTGCTCTTATTGACGTTGGCAAGTAAAAGGGCCGAATAAAATAAAAATGAAAGAATATTATTTACAAAAGCTTAAAATTAAAACAAAAAGATCGACTTGGCGATAATATGCGTATTAGGAAAAAACCATCGCGGTTAGTATTAATAAGTTTAAAAAAAAAAATATTTAGAAAATAGTTGGTAGAGATTAGAGCACGTTGAATTGAAAATTAATAAAACGCGAAAATTCTCTAATTTAAATAGTAAATTGGGACTAGGGATCAAATATTCTAGCTAGCTGATCTATGTTATTATTTTTCTTATTATTATTACGTGTGCTATTTTTCAATTGAAAATTTATATTGAAATTACATCAATATAATGTGATAATTGCTAACTGAGATTTTTTGTTTGTGTACTTACTGTTTAACATTATTTTGCAGTAAATTGTTGTATTTTTGCTTCCTATTATTTTATTTTATAATATGATGATGTTAATAATGACAATAAAATAAAATTTTATTCATAGATCATAAACATTTCTACTGTTGTTTATTTATTTATCCTTTCCCTACTGTTTATACTTACCCCTCAGGGGGGGTAATATTCAGTATTTTTGTTTTCTTTCTATTGTAATATATAGCCTATGATATAAAAGAAAAGGATAGAGGAAACCAGCAAGGGCCTTGCCATAATGAAGAGAGTCTTATAGTTTGGTGAAAATTTTACTAGCACAGAGATAAAAATCTCTTATATATTCATACATACATACATACATATCATGACGCTATAAATCCCTTTCGGGGTAAGCCAACAACACAGATGTTTTATCCTGACCCAGTGATAGACCTCCACAACTTCCTATCCTGACATACTTCACTTGCTTCCGCCAGTCTCATACCTTGTTTCATACATTTCCTTTTGCATTTCATACTGCGTACATTCTTATTTTTCAAACATCTTCCAACCACCTCAGACCATGATGTTTTAGGCCTGCCTCTATCTCTCCTTCCATCCACTCTACTATGAAATACCTGCTTTGCTATTCTTTCATCACCCATTCTCTCAACATGACCAAACCACCGTAGTACACTGTTCTCATACTTCTCAGTCACAGTTTCTTTTACTCCGTGGAGTATGTGTATTATGCTTTCTTTGGTAGAAGAGAATGTTTATTTTAACTATATAAGTGCTAAAAGCTATCTAATATGTGGTATTTTTTTTTATCTCTGTGCTATAAAAATTTTCACCATACTATGGTATTATTTTTTATTACGGCAAACAGATATCAAATGGCGGATATTTCTGGTTTCCAATATCCTTTACTTTTATATTATCAACTACAATGCGTAATCTAATTGCAGTGGTTTCATTTTATATTGCATATTTATAGGATATTATGTTATGAATTTAAAAGGTGGAATTTTCAGTTTCTTAATTATTCTATATCTTTATGTTTTTTCTTCTTTTCTCTTCACTTGGTGGCAATTAAATAATGTGTGTGTTTTTTGTAATTTACTTAAAATTATAAGTATAATTTTGAAATATAGGTAATAAAAACACATAATTTTTTTTACAAAAATATAGAATTTTATTTTCTTAAAAGCTTGTAAGCAAAATGATTTTTGTAATTGTCTTATGTTAAACTTTTTTATTACTGAAAGTTTGCAGTTTTGGACATAATATTCATGTAACATTACTGGGTTTATTAAGAGTAAGTGGGAAGTTGACAAGTAGTTGTTATTGGATTAATTTATGATGCTAGTTAGGGCAAGTTATTGCATATATAAAATATACAGCAATTTTACTACAGAAATACAACACATTTGTACGTTTTTGTCATACATCAATTAATCAAATAAAAATAAATATATACTTCTAGTTAAATATTGTCTTCTGTTTTTAAATAAAGTACAATTTACTCATAATGTGAAATGACAAGGGACCCTGAAATTGCTATTTCACAAAAAAGGAAATATTTAAAATTGAAATACCTTTGTAACGTTCATGTGCGCCAAACTATGATTATTTTACAAAAATGAGAGTTAATCAATGTTAATGTGTTGGTAGTCTGTTTTGAATTATGTATAAATGTCATCTGCAACCATTACCCTCCTCCCCCCTTTTTTTTTTACTTCATAATTTCTTGCACACAAACACACTGATAATGTTTTGCACTATTCAAAACAAAAAATCTAACTGTTTCAATTATTATATAGCTACTGCATTTTACATGTTATATCTGTTATAGAAATCCTAAAAGGCAGCAATAGACTTCAGGTGATCCCAGCACAGCCCAGAGACAAACATGGTTTTGTGATGCCAGTTGAATGGAAACATCATGATTATGCAAGCATGGAAATGCAACTTAGATTGCTCTCTCAGAACTTTCCAAATATTACAAGACTCTACTCTGCAGGGAGAAGTGTAAGAAGTAAAGAACTATATGTTCTTGAAATATCTGATAACCCTGGTGTTCACGAACCTGGTAAGTTGGGATGTGTACCAACCTTTTTTTTTTTTTTTTGTCGTCTTCCTCCTTTCCCTACTTTTGTACTAAATATGGCTACTGTAGGGTGCATCAGAAGCACACTACTTGGCCTATGGACGACATGTGCACCTCTAGTGGCTTAATGGTTTTTAGGGAATATTTTTACCCTACTATATAAAGAGCAAGGTGATTTGGGACACAGCCTTAAATGAAAATGTTGTTAGTAGTTCTAAAATATACTTTGATCTGAAAATTCATGATAAAATCTTCAGTCCACTTAATAAAATTGCATCAATGACTATTAAATATCATACTGACTACCAATATTCCACCACTCTAATCTATCAATATATTGCTTTCAATTTTTGTATACTAATTATTAAGCCTACATTTGAACTTTGAAATATGTTGAATTTTGCTCTGATAGGCAGTCTTAAGAATGATCTGATTTCATTGAGCTAGCTGAAACATTACTATATATAATTTAAGTTAATATAATCAGATGCTCATTTATATGCTTAGTAATTCAATTGTAATTACTCTATAGGTGAACCTGAGGTGAAGCTGGTAGGCAACATGCATGGCAATGAGGTAGTTGGACGAGAAATGTTACTTCTACTTGCTCATTGGTTATGTCAGAACTATTTCTTAGACGTAAGGGCTGGAATTATTATTAACTCTACGAGATTGCATATAATGCCTTCTATGAACCCTGATGGATATGAAATGTCAAGGGAAAGTGAGTATTTTTTTAATCCACCACTTTTAATTGGTTCCTTTAAAGGAATAGACCAGAGAAAAACATAAGCATTTATATCACAAAACACTTGCTGGGATTTACATAAATAACATTATAGTTTGTCTCAAAAGTCAAAACCCAACAGTAGCCCCGTAGCAGTAATCAGAAAATTCGATTTATGCAACCCTCGCAACATTTTCATACTAATTTTTGCATGTTTCTGACGTCATAAACATGAATATTCATGCAAATTGCATACTTTACAGTTTTTTCACGCTCTCTCGTGGGGCTACATTAACATTCTGGTAAAAATTATCATCAGTTTTGAAGATCCCATTTAGTGTTTTTTCATTAAAAAGCTCATGTTGTTTAATGTGGTTTATGGCTTTAATATCAGATTATGATTTAAACAAATGTATCATATTTAACTGTAACTAAAAAAAAAAACATTTCTTTCTAGATGATACTACTGATATGCTAGGACGTGAAAATGCACACAAAGTAGATTTAAATAGAAATTTCCCTGATCAATACCAAACTACACAGGTATGTGTCATACAATATGTGTCATGAAATTATAACAGAAGTTTGTGATTGCAGTAATATCAACTAAAATCTTGTCTATTGACTAATAAAGGAACAACTGTTTTTAAGCCAATTATAAGTGTTTTCGCGCACATCTGTTTCTGTTTCGACTACCTGCGCATGCGTAGTAAGGAGAAACGGAAGCTGATGTGACTAAAATCGCATACAGTCGGCCTCAAAACTATTGCTCCTTTATCAGTCAATTGTCTTATTGTGTTTATTCTTTTTTACTTACTACCTGTTTTACTATCAAAAATTTCACCTATACAGCCCCTAAAAATCAAAATTATTTGTTATAACAGTGGAATCGCCGTGCTGAACCAGAGACAGTTGCAGTCATGGCTTGGACTCAATCTTTACCCTTCGTCCTCTCTGCAAACTTACATGGAGGTTCTCTTGTAGCTAATTATCCCTTTGATGATTTACCACCTGGTACTCCATTTGGTACACCTAATTATGCACCTGATGATGCTGTATTTAAATATCTGGCAAACACTTATGTTGAAGTACGTAATGTTATTTCATATTTGAATTAAAAAATCAAACTTATTTTATAGTCAAAACAATAACACTAAGTTATAAGTGTTAAAAACATTAATATTGTAAGATACAAATAGAGGAAACCAGCAAGGGCCTTATCATGCAGTCTATATTTTGGTGAAAATATTGCTAGCACAGAGGTAATGTTGGATATGTGCTAACATGGTTTTTTTTACAGTGTTGTATGACTCTCCACTAGGGTAATGCGCTTGCTGGTTTCCTTTTTTCTTTTCCTTTTATTATACTTAACTATAGTTTATTTTCATTGTTTTATCATGTAGTTTTTTTTATACATTATATAATTTAAAAAAAAAAACTCAATAATTAATGTAATAAATTTTAAGGAAAATTTGACTTTATGATAATTTTGATAATCAAATCTTTTAATTACTAAAACAATAGGATAGAGATAGGACGAGAGAAATTAGAGCACCGTGTATTGAAAGTTAATACAGAGCGAAATTCTCTAATTTTGATAGTATAATGGAGTAGGGATTCAAATCAATTCACTAGCATTTTGGCTAGGACGTTTTATATGAAAAGAAATTAAAAGGATGGGTGATTCTGTGCAAAAGCTAACCAAACATACCAAATATCCTCACGACCCACACCTCTCGCGATCTTTTAATTAATTAATTAATTAATTAATCTTTTAATTATCATATCAATAATTAACTTATAGAACAGTTAAATAAAGTGTCTACCATTTATATATATTTGAAGAAAAGGAATGGAGAAACCAACAAGCACCTTACCACGATGAGGTCTGTATTATAGCTTGGTGAAAATCTTGATGGCACAGGTTACACAAATATTTACAAGTTAACTATGACGTATCGAGGGCAACAGCCCTCTTCTTCAGTTGCTTAGAGTGTAGTCAACTGAAGGAGAGAGATGTTGCCCTCGAAATGTCTTACTTGTTAGTTAACTTGTAAATATTTGTGTAACCTGTGCCATCAAGATTTTCACCAAGCTACGGACCTCATCGTGGTAAGGCGCTTGTTGGTTTCTCCTATCCTTTTCTTTTCTTTGATTATCAATTCAAACCGAAATGGTTTTAGCCTTTCCTAATTAATTACATTTCCTATATATAAGCTCTATATATATATATATATATATATATATATATATATATATATATATATATATATATATATATATATATATATATATATATATATATATATATATATATATATATATATATATATATATATATATATATATATATATATATATATATATATATATGCGTATAAGGAAAAAACCATCGCGGTTAGAATTAATAAGTTTAAAAAAATATTTAGAAGTTGGTAGAGATTAGAGTACGTTGAATTGAAAATTAATAAAACGCGAAAATTCTCTAATTGATATAGTAAATTGGGACTAGGATTCAAATATTCTAGCTTTAGCTAGTTAAAAAATAGACGTTAAAGGGATGGAGGTAAAGTGTCAAAATAAAATACGATGTGCCTAGCATCTCACGTTCTCACACTACGTCAAAAGACACAACATTATAAAACAGCATCAGACTTACTCTTTGCCTTAGACCGGTTTCGTCCTTTACCTAGGACTCATCAGTAAGGCTTGGCAGAGAGCTCTGTACAGCTAGAGATGGCTCACACCACATCTGCTAGCTGACTGAGCTGAGGAAGCAAGTGGCAGCCGCGTTTTTATACGCGATGCCCCCGCAGCTGCACGCGCTGATTGGTTAAAATCGCGCGCGCAAACTCGGCTTGCTATTTAAAACCTCTCATCCTCACACTGTAATATAAAATCGTGTCTAAGAGGGGTGTAAGACAGGCAGCCAGCAAGCAATATGTGTCCTCCCTCACTTCCCAGAGTTCCCCAACTCTAGAAAGTTCGCGAGAGCACTACGCCCGCCGACTGCACAGTATCGTGATTCACGCTAGTTACATCGTTTTATATGTTGACACTGGGGTAGGAAAAGCAAAAAGATGATAGAGTAGGAGAGATAGAATAAATATTATGCGCTTTGGCATATAGTTTAATTAATTTAGTACGTGCTCTTATTGACGTTGGCAAGTAAAAGGGCCGAATAAAATATAAAAATGAAAGAATATTATTTACAAAAGCTTAAAATTAAAACAAAAAGATCGACTTAGCGATAATATGCGTATAAGGAAAAAACCATCGCGGTTAGAATTTATATATATATATATATATATATATATATTTAAGATAATCATTGTGAGTTATGCAAATGTCGTATTTCTATGTAATAGAAATATTTAACGCTCATTATTAAATGTTATAGAATCACCCTACAATGAGATCAGGTGCCAGCTGTGTGCTTCGACCTGATGAAAAATTCACCAATGGTACTGTGAATGGTGCCTCATGGTATGTTGTGAATGGTGGTATGCAAGACTGGAATTACATCAGAGCGGACTGTTTTGAACTAACACTGGAGATAGGCTGTCAGAAATATCCACCTGCAGAGAGGTTACCTATGTTTTGGGAGGAGAATAGGAATGCTTTGTTATCATATGTGGAACAGGTATGATATGACTTTAATTGTTTCACAGTAACAAAAATTCATTATACACAAATCGTAATTGAATGGAGGTTATAGGGTTAAAAATTTCTCAAAATATTTCTATGGCTTAAAACATGTAAAGAAACATGTCTAGAATTTTTCATTTAGATTTTTCCATAATCGATAGAGTAATTTTCTCAAAAATCACAGGAAAAAAATGTTTTTCCTTATAAGCGTAAATGTTAAATTAGGGGACCCTAAGCTTTTCCCGCATCTCCCTGCGCCACTAAACAGATAAGCTCCATTCTCTATTATTGTTGTTTTATCATTATGTTCAATAATAATTTTGTGAATTTTTATAATTGCCGTTACTTGGACTTTTACTTACAGTTAGTAGTAATAATACAAAATGTTGCATTTTTTTTTCTAGGCACATATTGGAGTACAGGGTTTTGTTCTGGATAAAAATGGACATCCAATTCCAGGCTCTAAGATCTCAGTAGATGGCATCACTCATGAGACTAGAGTAGCTAATGATGGAGATTATTGGAGACTTCTTGTAACTGGACAGTATTACATCTCTGCATCTGCAGTAGGGTATGTATTTATATGTAAAACTTTTGATTTTATGAAGTCGAGTATTTAATGTCGTAAACTATAAGAAATGTTAAGGGTTTCTTGAGATTTTAAAATATCAAAACTTATTGCATTTTCATGCTATTTTTTAAATGAAGGGAAATAGTTTTATTTTCTCCATAAACTGAAGTTTGTAAATTTTAAAAGATGAAAAAAAAAAAAAAAAAAAAAAAAAACATTGCAATTAGGTTTGGTATGCTAAACTTAAAATAATAAGATAGGAGGAAAGGGACTCTAGAATTCTATTGCTCAGGGCAAATATTTCTAGCAAATTTTATAAACATTACACCAAAATTTGTAGCCTAATTGGTATTTAGAAATGAATCAAATTGTAGAGTATTTATTTATTTGTAGAGAATTTATATTATGTCTGGAAAAAAAATCTGCATGCAGCTTCTTCAGAAATTATTCTTGAACACTCATAAATTATTGATTGATAAAGAGATTTTAGGATATTACACTGGTTGATTGCAAAAATTGGGGAATGGGAAGAGAGAAAATATTCTAAGTTGGATTAAAATATTTTCTCTCTCATGCAAAGTGTTCCTGTCAATTAGCAGCTCAATTTCCGATTCCCCAATTTTTTCAAATATATGTGTGTGTTATTCTATCATTGTTTTATCAATCAGTTATTGCAAAGTTGATTTCTTTCCTTTGTTATGTTATGACTCATTATTGTAAAATAAAATAATTTTATTATGATGTTTGAAAATTAAAAATAAGTATAATTTTATGTATTTTTATTTTTTTAACATCATATAATTATATCAAAAACAATGGGTTTTCCCTCATTTTTAAAATATAATTTCATTATATATTTTTCAGTTACAAGAGAAACTCTGCATTGGTGACTGTTCCTCTAACTCTTGCCAATACTCCTGATAAAGTCATTGTTAATTTCACTCTTCTACCTGAAGATTCAGAGTCTTGGTCACAAGAATATGACTTTGATTTAGTAGCCAATACCATGCCGATGGACAAATATTCTAGTGATTCACAACTTAGTGGGGCAATGGCAATGTTAGAAAATAAATATCCCAACATGGCAGAGTTTTCATCGGGGGAGAATGAAATCAGCAGGATGATTCATAATCTAGTGGTCTCTGCGGAGGTATGTACAATTTGGTAACACAAAATAGGGGAATTCAAAGTAAATTCATTACACTGGGAATTATAATGTTTGATACACAGTTGTGCTAGTTTACAATGCATCGGCTGGGAATACATTTGTCGTTAATGTAAAAAAAAAAAAAAAAAATCAAAGGAAATTAAACCTTGATGTACAGTATACCAGTTACCATGGGACAAAGGTCAAAATTCCTATGGATTATTATTATTATTTTTTTTTTTTCATATACGACAAATCGAGGGGGCTCCGCTATATTGTCCTAAGTCCACGTGGTTCATTATTTACTAATGTCCTAAGTCCAAGTGGTTCATTATTTACTAATGTCCTAGGTCCATATGGTTCAAAATTTACTATAATAATGTCCTAAGTCCAATGTTACTCACTTTTCAGGAGAAACAAAAAACTAATTATCTCAACTAATAATCACGTAAATACAAACTACTTTCGCGAGTAATACCAGTAATTATGGACCCATTTAATGCGATAATTTTTATAAATAGCAAATGGCATTATTCATCAAAATAAATTATTAAATATTAAATGATTTTTTTTTTGTATAAGTTTTCAAGATAATTTTAATAAAAAAAATTATTTAGATTAAAAGATTTAATTAAAAAAATAATATTTGCACCACATTTGAAAAAAAAATAGCATGTGCAGCATAGTTTGTATTAATAACATAAAACACAACTTATATTGCGCGAGTATAACAGCTTTTAGATATATAAAATATTTTAGATAAAAAAATTACATAAGAAAAAATTACTTTTTTTAAAATGTAATTATTTAAAAATGACGTCACAGGCAGTAACTTTTTCTTATGCCCACAGGCACAAAATTGCTGCAATTTTTTTTACCTACATAAAAATACTTGATGAACTAAAAAATTAGAAATTATCAAATTATTATACCAATCGATTCAGGACGATGTTCTAGCTCTTTTAGAATATGACACTTATTTAACCCCTAATTTTTTTTAAGTGTTTCTCGTTCTTTATATCCAAGAGTATTAAAAATACTGCCAAAATTGTATTGTTTTTTCTTAATTTTTACTTTTATACACTTCTTGCGTTTTCAGGTGGATTTAAAGTGCTTGTTGATTTTTATGTATGTTAAGGAAATTAAAAATAAAGTCGGTTTGGCTCTCCTTTTTTTTGTATATTTTTTTCATTGTGTTTTTAAATCGAAGGTTCAGATGATTATTATAATTAAGTGCTCATTTATTAACAAATAAAAACAATAAAACGACATTCAAATCATTTATAAAAATAATATGGGCGTCATGAAAAAATACGATTTCTTCCGTAGATCTGGTATTAAAAAAATATCATCCTTTGCGATTATTTAATACCTCGCGTGTGTCTTACATATTAACACTACACAAAAATGTATAGAATAGTATAGGAATAGTTGTAAAAATAATAATAATAATAATAAAGTACGTGATTTTATGCGAAATTCACATGATGATGTAAAATTTACATGCGGCTTTCAATTATATGCATCTAATTAATTTCGGTACAGACGCGAGGCTCGTTGTGGTCTATGATTAAAGCTATTCACTGGTTTCAGACCGATGAAAAAAATTCTGTACTGTATGTGTCTTAGGTCGATAAAATTCCTTGACAGTCCTTAAAATATTATTTGTTCATATACATATACGCAAATTTAATATTGTCACAGCAATCTTCGGAAGTCAAGTCGGAGAAATGAGTGTCTATTAAGAGCCTGCAAAAGTTTTGGGGGTAGTTTTCCAATTAAAAATAAATTATAATGAAAAACATTAACTTAAATTAACAATAATTATTTCAGTTAAATACAATCGCCGTCGTTTTCAAAGCAATTAGCCGCTTACTTGTACATAACTTTAGCGCGTAAAAGGGGGCGTGTCTGGTACAAATACTGTCGAATTTTTTATGCCACGGCTTTATTTTTTTAGATATTCATGTAAAAATTAGTGTAAATATGTAAAATAAGTTGTTTGATCATTGCAAACGAAAAAACCATTTTGGTTCAAAATGGACTTAGGACATTAGTATTTTTTCAAAAACGTGGACTTAGGACATTAGTAAATAATGAACCACTTGGACTTAGGACATTAGTAAATAATGAACCACGTGGACTTAGGACAATATAGCGGAGCCCCCTCGAAATGTATTCCGGGCTGTCTATAAAACTATGTAGGCATAGACAATTATGTATCATATCATAACAAACATTTCATGCAATATAGATAAAAAAAAAATGATAATGTTGCTATATAGTTTTATGGCCTATAGAGTGAACTAGATTTATTTAGATAATTGGCACTACAAATCAGGGAAATTTTAATGGTTGGGATTTTTACGTTCCTGCAGTACCTGTTAATTTATGTATTAAAAAAAAAAAAAAAAAAAAAAAAAAAAGCATTTCAATTTAACGTTGAAGTGAGATTTTATGTAAGCACCATATTTGAAAAATAATTTATATTTTCTCTCCTAACAGGCTGGCTCTCCTGAAGATATGAAAATGAAAGTCCTTCTGATTGGTGGATTACGAGGTTCTCAGCCATTAGGACGTGAGCTACTGCTGCGATTAGCCAATCATATTATGGCAGGAGCTAGCAAGGAAGATAAAACATGCAAAAATATTTTATCTAAAGCTACTCTAATATTTGCTCCTGGGGTAGATAGATCTTTTGGTTCAGCTAAACGTAAGTATTTATTTATTTGAAAACATAGCAATCTTGTTGCGAACAAAATGTCTATCTTGTATTTTGTCACTCAAAGCAAAATGTCTATCTAGCAAAGACATTTTGCTTCGCGTGACAAAATACGAGATAGACATTTTGCTTCCCATGACAAAAAAAGAGATAGACATTTTGTTCGCAACAAGATCGATATACACATAATTGTAATAATATATCATTCCAAAACGTGTGCTAAATAATGTCATACTTATGAAAGAAAAAAACTTAATTGGTACTGCTATTTTATATTCATGGAAACTATTTGATATTTTCATTTTCATCTGCACACAGCTACTTGTCACCCAGAAAACAAGGCAACTGATGTGCAATCTCAACTGGTTAGCGGCAATACTGATGCAGTGTCAGAAGCTCTCAGAACTATGATTAGAAATAACAACGCAGACTTGGTCATTAATGTGGCTGGATGTGCTTACAATGTAAAGTAAGTTGTCATATATACATCATTTCTGAGCAAAAAGATTTGGATAGAAAAAAACACATTTATTTGTGTATCTATATCTGTAGCAAGGAGGTAAAAAAAAATGCTGTTGATATATGTTAATAAATGGAAGAAAAAAAACTATTAATAGAAAATAGTAGGCAGAGAGATTAGAGCTTTTGTTGATTTGAAAATAAAACTTGAAGCTTTTAGATTGGAAAATGTGGGGAAAGGGAGTTGTAAGCATATTTGATAAAAGAGGTACCTTGTGAGAGAGAAAATATTTCCAGGTCAAAATTAAATGCATAGAATGCACTAGTCACTCATATTGCATAATGCTCATATTAAATAGAGGGTGAAAATAGTGGGTGGTTTGTTTGCATTTGATATACTACATATAAGTGAATATAGTCCAGAACTAGTCATTTTTAGCACATCTCTATCCATCTCTATGTATCACATAATATGTAGATTAAATTTATGCATGGCATATAGGTTGTAAATAATTTCTTTATATGGTTTAATAATTCCTAATACATATTTCACACAGGGTCGCGATAATATATTTTACTAAATAAAAACTCGCACTAAATTTGCAATGTTATTTTTAGGAGAAAAACACGCGCTGGTTAAATGGTAAAATATATTATCGCGGTCCTATGTTCAAATCAATACTTACTTATTAAATAAATTGTCTACTACTTTAAATTCAATATTGCAAGAGTATACAAATCAGTTCAAAAAAGTAGATTTTTTAATCAAAATCATGAAGATTGGTTGTTCTATATTCTAAAGTTTTTGTTTAAAATTTGCAGTACACCAACGACTGACTCCAAAACTGACCAAGATTTATTCCATTTTCTGGAACAATCCTTCACAAATAATCATCCTGTACTTTCAAAAGTAAGCGCAAATCTAAAAAAATAATAATAATATTAATAAAATAAAATCTTTTTTCTATTTTTTTTGCTTCTAATTTATAGACCTATGTAAAAAAAAAGTATTTGTGATCTATTTATAATTATATTAAAAATAATATCCTTGAAATTTAATCAATTTAAGGAAAAAACCATCGCAGTTAGGATCAATGATAAAGAAAAGGATAGAAAAAACAGCAAGGGCCTTACCACAGTAGAAGTTCTATGGAGAGGTCGAGGTCTTGCATGGCACAGTATAATGTTATAAAAGTTTCTTTATAACTGAGAGCTTTCGTCATATGATAATGACATTATCAATCAAAAGAGAAAATTACTTGAGCACATCACTGAGCAGTGTCTTGTCTTGTACTGCCGTGTTATGCTCTTGCTGGTTTGGAGTTGGTGGAGAGGGGTGGGGGTGGAGTAGAGAATCAGGGAAGGAGTGTGAATGAGTGAGTGAGGGAAAAGGTGGGGAGGGGAGCGGGAATAGGGTATCTTTTGATTGATAATGTCATTATCATATGACGGAAGCTCTCAGTTATAAAGAAACTTTTATAACATTATACTGTGCCATGCAAGACCTCGACCTCTCCATAGAACTTCTACTGTGGTAAGGCCCTTGCTGGTTTTTCTATCCTTTTCTTTATCATTGATCCTTGAAATTTAATGCTAATAATATTATGGATTTAATCAAATTCAGCTAATCCTGTGTGTTCTTTACAGATCATATCTTTGTGTGATACCAGCAATCACTCAGCATTGTCTGTAGAAGACTACATTTATAAAGAATTTGGAGTACCTAGTGTAAGTATTCTTTGCATCACACTTTTATTGTGTCTCTCTTTAAAACTCAAGTGGTTATTATTTTTATTTTTCTAATTATATTATTTTTTAATACAGGTAACAGTAAAAATTGGATGTTGTTGCTACCCTCCACTTCAAAAATAAACTGAATTTTGGAAAGAAAACATGCAACCTTTGAAAGAACTTCTCTCATCATCTTTGCAAGGTAAATTGTATATTATTATTGTAAAGTCAATGAAAAAAAAAATAAATAAATAACAGAAAGTTAAAAAAAAAAAAAAAAAAAAAAAAAATAGGGGGAAAGCGAGGTGCGCATTAACTGAAATAGACATCTTGAGTAAGAATAAATAAATTTTAATGTAGTCCAAAATTAAGTGTTAAATTTGGACTGCATAACAAATTGTTTTCTCTTTCTCAAGATGTCTCAGAGAGCTACCTTTCCACCAGTTTACCAATCTTATATAGGGATTTTTCCCCCCCTTTTTTTTTATCAAATCCTATTCTGTTTATCAAGTATTATAGTAGAATTTTTTCCTCAATTAATATTTTGAGTAGAAATTTTGAACCTTCAATGTTTGTGATGCACAAAATCTTATATATTTTTTCATTGCAGGTGTACAGGGACGTATAGTTGACTCGAAAGGCCTTCCTATACGTACAGCACACATTAAAATGTCAGGCACTTCCAAACTAAGAGTAACATTCTCAGAGAATGAAGCAGGATTTAGAGTATTACTTCCTGTGGGTACTCACAGCCTGACAGTTTGGGCAGAAGGTTTTGAAGGCAGAGAAGTAGTTTTAGAAGTAACTAAGGGAGCTATAAGTAAACTAGATATTGTTATGGATAAAGAAGGAAACGTTGCAGATACTAATGATGGATATAAAAATATTGGAGAAACTCAAGGCTGGATCAAACATTTAAAAGCAAAATATCCAACTTTATTTCGAACTCAACAGTAAGTCATGTTTATTGGCATGTTTCATTCATTTTTATTATATTATATTCATCGATTTCAGGGTTTCCGCTGGTACAGCAGTATTAGAATTGGGTCAATTGCATGTTGGCTCAGTAGATGCAGTCCCTGCAGTGGCTGTTGTGTTGGAGCATCAGAATGAAGAGAAATGTTTGGCAAGAGAGATTGCAATGAGATTAGCGGAACATCTTGTCTCAAAATTCAATTCAGATCCACTTGTTACTAAAATGTTAAAGTCTTCCAGAGTCTATATTCTTCCTATTGCAACTTCCAATAAAGGTAATTATGATATAATAGGCCTATATATTATTTTTACATACATATACATACACCGTTTTTTTCCTTTTGGGGTAAGCAAATGTTTTTAGCCGTTTAGATGTTTTTTAGATGTTTTTAGCCGGACCTAATAAGATAAATTTAGGAAAGTAAACCATTACAGTTTGATGATAAACTGAAAAGGAAAGTATATAAGAAACTATAGCAAGGTCCTTACGATATAGTGTTGACATGTCTTATAGTTTGGTGAAAATCTTGCAAGCACAGAGATAATAAAAACATTAGTAGCTTTCAGCACAGTTCTCCAAGAGTAACAGAGTTTCCTCTATCCTTTATTACTTTTTATTTTATTTCTAAATAGTAGTTAAACTTGAATTGTTGATCTTGTGGATTTCAGGACATGTGGCTATGTGTACTGGTTTGACAAGTGGGAGATGATAAGTTTCATACTCAGTAGGGTATATGTAGCTTTTTCAGAGGCCATTGTATGCATAGAATGCGCTCTCGTGTTCTCCTCACGTTAATGCCCTTGTGAGTGCTATGTTAGAGCTGGAGGGATGTTTAGGTTTTGACAGGTCTATGCATGTCTCTGGACTTTCCTGTGAGTGGTAGTCCACGTCAAGTAATATATATCTTGGGATGGTTCATGTTCACCAATCCAGCTTGTCTCATTCATTTCTATTAAATCAGGCATTGTTTGGTTTATCCTATTGTGTGTTGTGTGGTATAGAACTAATGTTCATTTTTTCATTTTCAAAACTTTAGGATTTAGAGATAACAAACTTTCATTTGCAGATACAGTATGGACAACTGAAGACACAATGTCATGGCTTCATGATAAAGGACCAGTAGTCACTGCCTTACTGTCAACTGGAGGCCTTGGAGTTGCATTGCCTTCTGCTGTTGTGCTAGGGCAAACTCCTGATCGGCAGGTAAGAATAGTCAAGCAGAGGCAATTAAAAATTGCAATTACATTTAGCTAGGAATGTTAATTTAGATATTTAACCGCTAACTTAAAATAACATTGCTTGTTTTGTTCAATATATTATGTTTTTAATTTTGTTCTGTTAGTATATTTTGTTAGATACTTGATTACAGTATTACTCTGTTCAATTAGTGCTGATTATTAAAATTAGTTGTATAAATTTTAGGTATTACGTCAGATGGCAGAGTCCTATGTACGTAACAATGCAGTGATGAAGCAAAGACCAGCACCTCTTGTCCAGAATTGTCCTCAGCAAGCATCAGGTGCAACATGGGATTCAGCACCTGGCACCTTGCTTGTAAGTTACCTTTTCTATTTTCATAATATTTTGTATTTGTCAATTATTATTGCATTTTTAATTTATTCTGCTAGCTAATTTTTTGTAGTATTTTCTATGAATATTTTTGTAATTATTTATAAATAGGCTAAAAAATGAACATAAATAATAGTGTACCCTACAAGAAATGGAAATAAATTATGAGAGTGATAAAAAATTAATTACAATTATGGAAAAATAATAAAGAAAAGGTTAGAAATATCAGCAAGGGCCTTACCACAGTAGAAGTTCTATGTTGCGTGGCACAGTGTTTTATTTAAAAAAAAGTTCATTTCATAACAGAGCTTTCGTCATATATTAATGACATTATCAATCAAAGCAGAAATATAAAGCTCTCAGTTATGAAATGAACTTAATTTTGAATAACAAAACACTGTGCCACGCGAGACTTCATAAAGTTCTCAGTTACAAAATGAACTTTTTTACAACAAACACTACTGTGCAGCATGAGACTTTAACCTCTCCATAGAACTCCTACTGTGGTAAGGCCTGTGCTGGTAATTCTATCCTTTTCTTTGTTATTGATCCTAACTGCAATGTTTTTTTTTTTTTTTTTTTCTTTTTTTCTTTTCTTCTTTCTTTCTTTCTTTCCTGTTAAATTGATTAAATTGATACAATTAATGAAAAAAATTGTTAAAATTTTTTTTTTATTATTATTCTAACAGGATTTGAGCTACAACAAATCTAGCACTCTACCACTTTCTTTACACCTCAGTTGTGATCAAACACCACCAGCCTCTGATTTATTAAGAATATGGCGTGAAAATCGTGAAGCACTTCTCAGTCTTCTCGGTGAAGACATCCATCGTGGTATTACTGGCTTTGTTTTAGATGAACATAGCGGAACACCAATCAAAGATGCAATAATTTTTGTCGATACTGATTTAAATGGTGCTCATCATCATGAATTCCATTCTAGACCAAATAGTGGTGCATTTTGGAGACCATTATCATTAGGAGAACATACAGTAACAGCTCAAGCTCCTGGTTATTTAACTTTAACAAAATTGGTTAGAGTTACAGTTAATTTAAATGATCATAATAATGTTATATTTAGATTAACAGAGGATGATAGAGTTTTAGGTATTCCTAGAATGGCAATTATTATGAGTTTTGGATTATTATTTTTATTAGGTGTAACATGTACTTTAATTTGTCTTGCTTGTAAAAAACGTGGTAAGAAAGTACAAAATAGAGATGCTTATAATTTCCAAGTTTTAAGATCTAATGCATATGATGATGATTTTGAAGAAGAGCATGAGTTAAATACTAAGAATAGTTCAACGTTATTAAGTAGAGCTTATAGACCAAGGCCTTATAGAGATGTTAGTAGTTCTGATGATGAAGTGGATGTGTTAGTTAGAGCTGGTAGAGATGATATTATAATTAATGGAGATATATCACCTTGAAGGGGTACTGTTGAATATTGAGGGTGTTTTACTCTAATACCTGAAGTCCACTTGACCTTGAATTTTTTATTATTATTGCAAATAGCCTGAAATAATAAAAAAAAATTAGTTTTAGTGTTGTTTTTTTTTTTATGGGCAAGTGGATTTTGGATATTATAATAGAGCACCCTCGATATTTAAAAATGATGGGATTTTAACTGGTGACCTGGTTTGCACTCTGGGCAAGATACTACATACAAGATAGCGACACCAACTGGTCCCATGTAAATTTTAGCGGCATTGTGATTGGTCAATATTGATCACGTGACCTTCAACTCGGGCGCTGATTGGCTTAGAGGCTCATTTTGAATTTCGCGGCGGCCCAATTTGGCCGAGCGTGTCCTTATCTTGTATGTAGTATCTTGCTCTGGGATATTATAATTTTTAGGTCACAATTCCTAAAAGCTTCAGCTAATTTCATACCATTGAACATAACTCAACCCAGAAAGAAAGTGATCCAAGTACTTTTGAGGGTCATTATCACCAGTAAAATTTTCAACCATTGTTTTATGTCACCTTTACATATTTTCAGTTCAATTAATTTTTCCTCTCATGAGGAAAGTGATGGCAGTACATAGACATTATACATTTTGTATTTAAGTTTTGTTATTATTATTTGGGTAGAGGGGGATGTGCTTATTAATAGTTCTAATAATAGAAGAACAACAAAAAGAGATAAGTTACATTCCCTCTTATATAACAACAACAAATGTAGGAAAAATATTCTTGTGAAATCACATCACATGTGACTTTTATATTATGAATTGTAAAAAGTACTTTTTTTTTTTTAATGAATCTTTATTGTTATATCGTGGCACATAATTGCACTTACAGATCTGTTTCTGTTTTTAATTCACTTTTTAAATTTTATTTTGAAACCATTTTTGTTATTAGAAAACTAGGATAAAGAAAATGTGATATAGTTACCATCAAGGGCCTTACCACTGTAGAAGTTCTATGGAGAGGTCGAGGTCTCATGTGGCACATAGTTTTAGTTATAAAAATGTTCATAACTATCATAATTGTACAGTTATGAATATTTTCATAACTAAAACTATGTGCAACGTGACCTCAACCTCTCCATAGAACTGTTAAGGCCCTTGCTGGTAACTCCATCCTTTTCTTTATTATTGATCCTAACTGTGATGGATTTTTCTTTAAATTAATAAGAAAACTAAGAAACCATATTTTAAGAATGTTTTTTAAGATATTTATAATCAGGAAATTTTTAACAATCTTAAATTTCTTTTTAATTATTAAATTTTATTGTATTTTTATTTAATTATATATTTTGTGATTCAGAATCTTAATTTTACATTGTAAATTAATGACAACAAATAACTAAAAACATATTTTTAATTTAGTGTAAACATTCTCACTAAAAAGTAAAAAAAAAAATAATAATAATAACTTATTTAATTGAATAGTTGAGTAATAATCTTAACAGTAAATTTGATCTACTTTTTAACCCTGAATATCTTTTGGCTATAATTTTATGTTTAATTCTTTGTACTTTTGTAATTTGTTTTTAAATGTGCCTTTTGTATCTAGTCTTTAAGTGTAAACATATTATGATTGATTGATTGAACTAATTGAGATTGATTTGGTGGTTGTTATATTGATTCACTATATTGACAAAGAGTGAATCTTTTTAAATGTTTATGATGAATTGTGTAATGATATAGTTTTTTAATTGCAGCTTTACATGCATGCATTCACACGTTTTGCATTCACATGAAACAAAAAAAACATCTGCGCGAATGAATGCAATATCCTATTGTTTGTTTATCTTATCAGTATTTTTTCATATATAGGGTGGTTGCATTCATGTTAAAGTCAACGCCATAAGTGAGTTCTAAATAACATGGGCCAGCATGGGAAGATAACACATTTTGCCAGTTTAAAAATACTTAGCAAATTTTTTCAGAGCATTTGATGTTGTTATCAAGTTGAATTAGGTTTTCACGTATCCGAGAAAAATAATAATGACAAAAAAAAATGCTTATTTTCCAAATAAATTATCAAAAACCCACATTTCTCCTATACTAAACAATGTTATTTATCGCTCAATTATGGCATCGAAGCGCATTTATTATGACGTCATGCGCATACACCCTATAAATTCCCAATATTATTGTTCTTGATCACTTATATGTAACTTTAATTGTTGAGAAAACTATAAGAAAAGCAAACAAGTGCCTTACCATGATGATGTGATGTCCTTCACTTGATGAAGGTTTTGATGGCACAGCTTACACAGATTTTTTTTTTTTTTTTTTTTTTTTTTTGTACATGGTACATTAAAATAGTTCAAAATGCTGTAACCAAAGTGAACTGTGTCATCAAGATCTTTGCCATAGCTATATAGACATTTTCGTGTGGTAAAAAAGGCGCTTACTATAGTGTTCCAATTCTTTTGCTTCGATCGCAACTTTTAACATATTCAAACCAAAATAGTTTCTGAATTCCTTTTATGTTATTATAATTGATCAATGAAATATTATTTACAGTAATACTATAGTACTAATATTTTTTACATATAGGGTGGTTTCATTCATGTTAAAGTCAACGTCATAAGTGAGTACTAAATAACATTGGCCGGTATAGGAAAATGGCACATTTTGCCAGTTTAAAAATACTTCGCAATTTTTTTGAGAGAATTGATGCTGTTAACAGGTTGAATTAGTACCTCAAGTATGGAAGAAAAATAATCATGACCAAAAAATACCTGATTTTCCAAAGAAAATAGCCAAAAACTACGTTTGTCCTATGCTGAACAATGTTATTCATTGCTCAAGAAGAGCATCGAAGAGCACTCAGAATGACGTCATGCGTACACACCCTATATAGTTAAGTAAATAAAAATATAATCATATTAAAAGTTCTAAAAATGATCATTTAAAAAAAAAATGCTATAGCTTAATCTCTTGATTGTTTAAGTAGTTAAAAACAAAATTAAATAATCAAAATGTGATTAGCTAATTGACAATGTTGTAGAAAAAAAAAAAGATTATTAAAGGCAACAACTGTTTTGAGGCTGACTTAAAGCAATTTTGCTCACATCTGCTTCAGTTTCGACATACTTTGCATGCTCAGTACGTAGATGTAAGCAGAGCAGATGTGAGCAAAATCACTTCAAGTTGGCCTCAAAACAGTTGTTGCCTTTATTAGTTGATGAAGAAGTTGGAAATATTTTTCTATGCTGTATTCCTATAAATCCAGCCTCGGATTGGCCATAAGAGAAGGTCAGCATTTGCTGAAGGCCCCCAACAGTTTTTGCTCCCAAGAAAAAAATAAATAAAAAATTTAATCTGTTGGATTACGAGACCCCCCCAATATGGCCCAATGTGCCAACTGTCCCCAGAGGACCCAATCCGAGCCTGTATAATATATATCCTATGAAAATCTCAAGCAAATAAGTTTATTTTTGTATAATATGTAATTGCAAAGAGAAATTAATTAATTATAAATAATATTAAGTATATTTTTGTAAATGCTATGGTAAACAAATGTGTGTGAGAGAGTGAGAATGATTTTATTTTAAGTTAAATAGATTCACAGTTTAAATAAAAAAAAAGGGCCATTAGTTATCATATGTGCAATTAAATTGTATTAGTCTAATATTTAAGGACCATGTTTAATATAAGTAAAATTAGTAAAAATAGTTAATTAAAATTTACACATTGTTTGTGCACTTATTAGCGATTTTATTAGTAATTGTGTTCCTTTATTTCTACTTATATTTTTAAAATGCCCTTTTTTTTTATTTTGAAAAGAGTATAAATCTGTTATGAAAATGTTAGTATGTTCATTATATAATATTGTTTTCATGCACAAGGGGAAAAAAAGAAAAAAAAATGACAAACATCACAAATATATTTGCACCTCAAATTGTTTAACTATTGAGATTTTTATATGTAACAAAAAAAAAAAAAAAGTGAGAGATATTATGGTGAAAGGTTGTGGATATTTTTAATAAATAAAAAATAATGAAATAAATTCTGTTGATTATATTTCTTTGTACATAATATGAAATTTTATTAATTATAAATTAGCACAAATTGCACTTTTTGATTCCATTCTATACATTTTATTTTATTCATACATAAACAAAATAATTAATTTGTATGTATAACTTTTGTACAATTTAAGAAAAGTAAAAAATTGTAGATACAGCAATAATTTGAATTTCATTTCATTCGTAGCAAAGCAAAAGTCAGTATTTCTAGATGCTTTTATACAAGTTTAATTAATAAATTACGTAAATAAAAATTTATTTATTTATTTTTTATTGTATTTTTTTTTGTCTAGTTTTGCATTCTAATGGTCCATTTACTAAACGCTAAAAAAATAATAAAGGTGGATACTGAATCTTCCATTCTGGATATTGTATAGAAGTTTTTCAAAAAAAAAAAAAAAAAAAAAAGGGGGGGGGGGGGGGGGGATGCAATTTTAAACTCTAGTTTGCTATATAATAATTTTATAAATATCCGTATCAAAGATGTCTTTGGCCAATCAGAAATGCAGCCATGAATAATTTATTATTTTACTACTAAATTTTAATTAAGAGGTCCATTGGGGAAAGAAATAAGTACTGTAAGTATAATTATAAATACTGCACATAAAATTTATTTTATTTTTTTCAGTGTATGTATACAGTATCTTTAAATTTTGGACACAATAAAAATACCTGTACTACAAAAGACACTAATACCACACAGTGCTATGTACTAACTCTTTATTTACAATGTCCCTTTGTATACTAGAATAGTGTACCTGTTCTGAAAAGTTTTATGTGTGTAACTTTTTGAGTCAAAAGACGAAAAAAAAATTACCTATCCCCCCCCCCCCCCCCAAAAAATTAGCTCGTTGTAAATACCAAAATATTTTAATGGAGTAAAGCATTATTCACATGACGCGTAAATTTGACGCGCGTTACAAAGTTGGAACAATGTAAACAAATGGAGCCGTTCATATGGTTTTTGAAAATTACATGTGAACGACTTCATTTGTTTACATTGTTCCAGCTTTGTTACGCGCGTCAAATTTACGCGTCATGTGAATAATGCTTAAAATATTGCACACTCAACAGGCTTTAAATGTGCCCATCAAAACAATGCCACTTTCTTTAGAAAATGGTCAACATGTCATCCGTCATCTTATGTGACAGCGGCATTGCCATATTTAATCTCTCGGAACACCTGCAGCTCTATTAATGTAATGTTAGTTAATGTTAAATCTGGCAATGCTGCTGTCACTTAATGTTGACCATTTTTGGAAGATAGCGGCATCGCTTTGAAGGGCACATTTAGAGTCTGTTGAGAGTACATCTGGTGTAGAAAATTTTACTCTTTGCCATTACTCTCAGCCAATTTAGTGAAAGTTTATATGATACAGCGTGTACATTGCTACAATGACTTTCAAATTCACTACTATAATTACAAATCTAAAAAATAATAATATTAAGCTTATTATAAATATTGCACTATATATTTGCACATACATTACAATCACATTGATAAAATATTCATAAGTAATCCCTAGTTTTACCCTTTCTTAGAGTCTATTAATATAAAATCTTGGCATAGAGTCTTTTCTTTTTTCAATAATTCTGTAAAATTTTATGCTACCTTACATTTTATTATTATATCTAAGTCCTTCATATATTTTTAATTTATATTTACAAAATCTTGTTGTATTGCAAAAAATACAACAAATTTATATATTTTAAATTTTATTACAGGACAGAATGATGTACGAGAAAATTCGTATGATATGATATTTAAATCACATAAAATTTTATCTTTTTATTCTTACTTAATTGACATCAGAAGATGCAATTTTACATTGACAATTGTATTTTATTTATTTATTGCTTTATAATATATAATTTTATTATTTATATATGAAAACATGTTGAATCATGTTCTTTACTTGTTTTTTTTTCTTCAAAATGTTAATATTACATAATGTTCCAATCAAACCAGATATATTAAGATATATATTGAGATGTCTTTGCAATGACTGTGATTTAATTTTACTTGTTGACTGGTGAATGGGTCAAAACATGACAATCAAAAGACGTTCTCCAATAAAAAGATTTTGGACATTTATCACAATAAAATGCCTTTTCCCCTGTATGCGTTCTTGCATGAGCTTTTAAAGTAGAAGCATGACGAAACGATCGTGAACAAATATTACAGTTATGAGGTTTTAATCCTGAATGAGTTCTTTCGTGTGTTCTCAATGTTGATGATTGAGAAAATTGTCTATTACAAATTTCACAACGATATGGCCTCTCCCCGGAATGAATTCTTAAATGTCGTTTTAAATGAGGTGATTGTGCAAAGTGTTTATTACAGATATTGCATTTAAATGGCCTATCACCAGAGTGTGTACGTAAATGTTTACGAAAGTTTGAAGATTCACGGAATAATTGAGAACAATAATGACATTGTAAAGGTTTTTCGGAAGTATGAATACGATAATGTACTTTTAAATCAGATGAACGACTAAAACTTTGTGGACATTTATCACATCTAAATGATTTTTCACCAGAATGTATTATTAAATGTTGACGTAAGTTATCTTTTCTTGCAAATTTTTTACTACATATTTTACAAGTTAATTCATCTTCATCTTTGTCTTTTTTATCAAATTTTATTTTCTCTGCAGTTTCTCGATGAGGTTCATTGTTAATCCAACGTTCTTGAGTAGGTATTAGATTAGGGACGTTATCACTGATTATTATAGGAGATTCTGTTATTGTAACATTCCATTCAAGTTCAGGGGTTTCAAGACTAGTTGTGGTGGTATGAATTATTGTTGTACCTTCATCTAATGTTTCTGTACAATTTACAACATCCTGAAAATAATAAAATAAATTGTTTTATTATTATTATCATTATTATTATTATTTTAGATTTGGCAAAATCAAAAGTAAACATAAAAAGGAAAAAAATGCAGTAAAGTATGTCGCCCTTGTTGCGTCCAAAAGGCGTACTTGCATTTCAAAGTTGACTCACAAAAGGCGTACTTGCATTTTTATCCATTCCCACAAAGGGCGTACTTGCACTTGGTTTTACATGTTAAGCTTATGGCGGATGCGCTCACAGCATCGAAAGTAGCCAAATGCAAGTACGCTCTTTGCCTGAAAGTAGCCAAATGAAAGTACGCCCTTTGGACGCAACAAGGGCGATGTGTGATTTTATAATTATTGACTTAAGTATTTTTAAAAAAAGCAACTGTTTTGAGGCTAACTTTATGCAATTTTGATCACATCCGTATCTACGTACTGCATGCAGAGTAAGTTGAAGCAAATATAGATTTAAGCGAAATTACTTTAACTTTAAAGTACGCTTCAAAATAGTTTTTTTTTTATTTTTTTTTTTTTAAGTAAATTATTGCATACCTGATGCATCCCAGTTTGCTCCAGCATGCATTGAGTCAAATACTCCTGAGCCTCAGCAACTTCATTTCTTATTCTATCCCATGTCTCAAGTTGGGTTTTACAAGGGATGCAAATACGACTTGGTAATCCATCGTGAGCTTGAATCTGGAAACCATAAGAACATAACATTAATAGGAGGAATTTTTAAAGATTATTTCTGCTATAATGTATCATAAATAATCTATTTGTAAGCAACAATTTGGAAATTAGAGAAAGTGTCATTTATATTTGTACATCCTTGTTACTTAGCCCTCAGCAATACTAACTGTTTTGTCGAGTGCCGAGTGTAATATAAGACGCTAGCTGATATTATTTGTGATATTATTGCTCGGAGAATGGTAACTTAAAATATTATTCCACATAGTAAGAGGGAGACTCTGCTTGGCTACACACCACTCTCTCTTACTATGCATTTTTTTTTAATAATAATCAGTGCTGCATAATTAATAAATGAAGTTCAACATTTAAACTTCCTTGTTATTCAACCACAAATTAATACAAATTTTTATTAGTGCACAGCTGTATCGCATTGTCTGAACTGGTTCCCGTTGGATCACCGAAGTTGAGCAATGTCGAGCGTGATCAATACTTGGATGGGTAAAATTGTAGAAAGACTGGCGGCGTGGCTGTGCTGGCAATTTAACCACTATTTGCTAATGCGAGTGCTGGCAACACTTGGTTTTCCGAGAGTCAGTGGTCCGGGTTGCACAGATCTAGTAGTTGAGCACAGAAAAATGTGATAATGGGCTGAACCTAAGGTCTGGTAAGCCTCAGATCATACAATAGAGCCCATACTGAAAAGGTTTAATCCTGGCCTACACTGAAAGGTATTATAGCGTTATGTTGCTTACCTGCTTTACCTTTGATCATTAAAATTTGAGGTTACAAATTCACTACAGAGGTTTAATTGAGTATTTCATTAGATCTACCATGAAAGGTGTGAATTTTCTAATAATTGATTTGAGAACTGTGGTAGCGCTGCAACTAATTGTACAATACGGTACATACTAGTACGTATAGTTGCTCATTGTTGTTGCGAGTTAAGAATTATCATACTTACGATAACAGAGAAAAACTCTTGAATAAGGTTGGACAAAGAACTGGTACTTTGGCTCTCAGATTTAGATAAAACGTTGAAGGAATGGGTGTAGGCTTTAGCACAAAGACGACAAAGAGATTGGATGTCTAGGTCGACAATATCCATTTTAACTGAAACATGATGAAAAAACAATCTTATTAGTTCTTTTTTTTAATTGAAAATCGATCAAGTGTTTGTTTTCATGTTGATATATATTATCTCCCTTCCCATATTGTTCATATAAAGTTTTAAAGTAAAATTTGATGTGTATGATAGGTATGTATGTATGACTACATAGTACATAATCATGAAAAGCGGAGGGAAAACAGTTTTTTGACGTAACCATAAAAATCAAACGGGTATGAAATTTATTGGTATACATGCATACATACCACTGATCTATCTTTTATATTTCATATTTTCAAGATAAATTTACAGTATGTATTTAAATGAGTCTGGCCTTCGCAAAAATGAACTCATCTATGATTGTAAACATTATGGTTGCTTGGCGCTGCATTGTATGCAAATATTCACAAGGATACAATAGCTGACACATCATCTTACCATTCGTAAAACATCCAGAGTTTATTTATTTATTTAAAATTAAATTTTCATCGGAATATAAATGAAATAAACTCGCAAACATAAATCGAATAAATCAAAACGTAACCTTGACCTCCGGCGCTGATGAACATTTGGGTGAAAGGGGGAGGGGCAGATTATATTTTAGTTCTCATTTTGGCCACTTAATACAAAAATACACACTAAAAGTGGCAGCACCATTTGTAAATGCATGCGCCATGCGCAATAAAAGATGCGCAGTGCAGTTGTTAGATGGAAATTAAAAGATGGCGACGGATAAACATCAATGGGGAGAATCTGGTATTCTTCGAGGCAAAAAACCTGAAGAAGATGACCTCCTGGTGTTTGGATACTCCTGCAAGCTATTCCGAGAAGATGAGAAGGCTTTATATATCGATCAAGGAAAACACTTGATACCGTGGATGGGCGATGAATCCTTAAAAATAGACAGGTCCGTGTTACATCACCAGTGTTTCACACATTTTTATTTTTATATATTTATTGATGATAATTCTATTTATAGATAACTATAATTTCATATTTAAAAAAGCTTCATTAATATATGAATAAACTACTTTATTAATACAATTTGTTTGATAAGATGTTACATACAAAAATATCCTTCTCCGAATCAAAATGTTCGTTTTTTCGCCTCATTCCCCCTCTTTTTTTCCCATTATACTTTCATGCTTTTTTTTTTTCTTAAATAGTATCTGGTTATTATGCAATTTTTATGTATGTATATGTGCGGTGTGTTAATTAATTATTGTAGTTTTTTATTAACTGGAAGCTCTCAAATTCTACACAAAAACTGACCTGGGAGAGTTTCATGTCGCCATTCATACATATTGAACTTACTACATAAATTTTACATCAGGTTCAATTTGTATGTTTGACCATACATAGGCGATAGGCCTACAATGTAATACACATACGCTTTCTTTTTAAAATACAAAGTACAAAATATTGTACATAAATAGAGTTTATATGCATGCCTAACCTACACATGTTACATATTCGTCGTGTTAGAGTGCAAGTGTTGTAAAGCTCAAAAATTTTGATAGGATTTTGACTCTTATTTCCTCTTTTATTAAAGCTCACCTTGGTGTTTAATAAATAAATAATAATTAAAGCTCAAAATCGCATCAAACATTTTTGGATACATGCAGGCTTGGGCAGTAACAACGTTACGTAATTTCACTATACTTTTTGTTAAAAAATAACGGAACGTCATTACTTTTTGGTAGTAGTAACGAGTAACAAGTTACTTTGTCAAGTAATGTTTTCCATGTAACGACACTACTTTCTAATATTTCAAGCACTGAAAGAAATAAACTTCTAAATCTATAAGTACATGCACTGTACATAAATATGCTTCCGTCATTATATAGTTTCTTTTTTTTTTTTTTTTTTTTTTTTTTTTTTTTTTCAAAATTACTGTTATGATTTAGATTTAAATCTTTCTATTTATAATTTATAAAAAAAAAAGTTTTTAGCATGTTTTAATTTTTTTTTTATTTCATAAGAAAGCATTTGAAGTAAATAACGTAAAGTAACGCTAAAAGTAACTTCACTACTTGTAACGTAACATCATTACTTTTTTTCTTGGAGTAGTGAGTAACGTAACGTAGTTACAACAAATCAGTAACATGGCCAATTCTGGATATATAACACTTACACTGTAAGCCGACGATAATATGTAGTGCATACACAATGTGTAGCTCATGCTTGTTTCATATATGTATGTACAGCTCTGGCCAATAGTTCCCGAACGGGGCAGCGGCAGCCGCTACATTTTCTCATATATTTAACATAGGGTGGTTGCGGGTTGCCTATGCAAATCGTTCGGGAACTTTTGGCCAGAGCTGTACATACATACTCATTTGCATTGACAATTATGTATGAAAATATTGAGTTTATTAAAGCTTTTAACTTTTCGTTTCTACAATTACATACATACATACAATAAAGAAATTAAGATTCTGGCAATCATCACTTCTTTCATATACGTATTGAATTGCATATTGTACCATATACTGTACCCCCATCTTATTATCCATCTAGTATGGTACATAGATACATATTTAACTATATACCTGTATACACCTGCATGCAATCAAATACCAATGTTTATCCTTTCCATATTTAAAATCATACAAATTAAGTTATCAATATAAAATTAGTAAAAATATACATATTAAATTTATTTATTATATATATATAAAAAGAGAATCAAATGTATAATATTGTGAAGATTCCTCCCCTACAGGAAGCTTGAAGTGACAAAAAATAAATTTGGGGAAAAATTTGGTCCACGATTGTGTGAATTTCAAGTTGTCAACAGCTGAGAGCGTGATGGCGACTTTTAAGAGCGAGATCGGCATTCAGGTGAGATGATCGGAGCGTCTTCAAGAACTTATAAAAAAAATAAACAATAATAAAAAAACAAATGAGAAAAACAGGTTTGAACGGAAAGTATTTATGTAATGTTTATTTACATCTACAGAAATTTATATACACATTGTTGTTATTTATAGCATCATCTCAGCTCTCTTAATTGTAGATTCAAAGCTTGATGTAACCTTTTATCCAGAAAACAGTATTAGATCAAGTCAAATGGAGATAAATAGCTAATTTTTTGTGCCTCAATGAGGAAAAAAAAAAAAAAAATCTTGGCAAGTATTTTCTGTATTGTATTCTGTCCTGTTTACTAGATAAAGGGACATGATTGTACTTTGTACTGGATAGGTATACCCCTTTTCCTTTAACTTTACCATTGGCCAACTTCTGGTTACCTGTTAAACTCAGGTAAGGCCCTGCCTTTTACAATGTTTAACGAGTGGGAATCTTAAATACAGTTATATTTGTAACACTAACTTTGCTTTAAATTTTTTTTTTCCCTTGCATACTATTTTTATTTTTCTTAAAGTAAAGTAAGACATAATTTTATTGTGTTAACTCTTAAATAATATTGTTGGCTTAAAATGTATAGCTTGTATCCCCCCCCCCCCCAAAAAAAAAAAAATAGATATATAAAAAAATAAAAATCCCACTTTTTTTTTTTTTTTTTTTTTTTTTTTTGAGATACAAGAATGCTGTTTGTAAACCCTGTTCTCTTGCACCAAAAAATGCGTATTCCATTTGAATAACCATAGGCGATCGTCATTTTTGGTGCAGAGAACAGGGTTTACGAACAGCAGTAAGGTTTACATTCTTAAGTCGACAATATTTTAAATGTTTAAATTCTATTAAAATTCAATATACTTTGATATAATTACGTACATACATTTTCAGTTTGCATTGAAATACAGCAGTGGCATGAAACTGTCTGATGTTACTCCTAAAATGAAGGGAGAGAGAAAGAGAAAGACTACACCCTCAGCTAAAAATTATTGCTTGAAAATTGTGAGCTATACATTTTATACCCGCACTGCTTCAATTTTATAACCGTTAAATTACCTACAATTCCCACCCACTAATTGAAAATCTGAGGTGATGCTTTAACTTAAATTCAAACAAAAAAACACATCTAATCTTTAAATTAATGATTGTCCAATGTTAATTTCCTATATTACAGCTTTAACCCATGGTACTTTTTTTTTATTTTTATTATTTTTTTCAACGTTCATTGTTTTTCTTTTGTGCATTTAGGGCCCTGCAGAAATGTATGAAGGGGGCGGGGATAATTCATAAATTTCGTGTATAAAACTTGACTAGGGTATTCATGTCTACAGGTATGATGGTCGTGGAGCTATTTCGGATTTACGTCCTTACGAAGCTGGAGCATCATATGACTACGATGGATACACTGGATTAACAGAAGCGGAGAGAAGAGTTGAGACTTTATGTGATGAGGAACGATATCGTGCTTTACATACTGCTGAAGACGATGCAGAATTATATCAAGGTAAGAATCTTGTGTCTGTATGTCAAAAAAAAAATCCATAATTTTAAGTCAATTAACAACAACAACAAAAACAAAAAACGCAATGAAAGTACAAGTTTTTACTCTCCCTTTATTCATGCATTTTTATTGAATTGTATGTAAAGTGTAATCATTAACCTTAAATGTGATTGATATTACAGAGGAAGAGTTGAAACGTCTGCAAATGGCTCTGGCTGGACAACACAAGCAGTATGGTGCCGTACAGTATGCATATGATGAAGACTCTCAACGTACAGTGCAAGTAGAGCAAAGTTCTAGCAGTAACAAAGAAGAAGAAGAAGATGACACACCTTTTGTGGCACCACTTGAGTTAGATATACCTCTCAACATGGTGCTTGTAAGTACAGTTCAGCTTTGACCTCAATTAGAATATATATATAAAGTATAATATATCAGCTTAAACAAGCAACATTCCACTGTATAAAAATAGTACTGTAATTTATTAAAATCATTGTAATTTTCATTTTAAAATGTACCGTATTTAAATTAATGGGATAGATAATAGATGTATGAGAATTAAACTGTCGCTTGAAAGAGTAACAACATTGTGATACAAAATAATACATAATAATAAATACTATGGAAATACTATGTACCTATGTACAGTATATTGAGCAATGCATTAACAAAAATCCCGATATGAATGATTTAATTAAAAGTCCACAAAATAAAAACTTATATCCCAGTTTCTACATTAAGTGTTTTGGGATGTGTTTGCAAAAATGTATTTGTGATGTATGATAAGTCCACTTTTTACACCATTAAATTTGGTGTCATCCTTTGCCTCCTATCTGCTGTTCAAGTTGTAATTGTGATGGATTGTATGTTGCAGCCCACCTCTAACAAACACCATGCCATCATTGAGCGAACTGCGGACTTCATATCAAAGCAAGGAGGTCAGATGGAAGTTTTACTAAAAGCCAAGCAGGCAGGCAATGCTCAGTTTGGTTTCCTAAGTTACGACAATGAACTTCATGCTTACTACAAGTTACTACTCAATGCAATCAGAGCAGGCAGATATAAGCCAAGAGATCCGCAGAATAATGGTGAGTTTTCAATATTGATCTGCAATTCATATTGGCAGTTACAAATCTGAATTATACTAGCTGTAGGAAATGTGTTAGTTGTGTGTTTAATTTAAGCTACACACTAAATCTTCTATTAGAAAAAGAACTTTATTTCCAGTAGTCAGGGAGTGTAACATTGAACACGGTGCACAACTTTGCACATATGTGCCCGAGTGACACAATTTCAAAATACCTATAAATATTTGAATGCTATCAAGGAAAATAAGCCTTTGTGGTTGATAAGATAAATTTGAAAGAAATACAATAAATTGGTAGATTTAATAGATTGTAAATATCAAGGTATAAGAAGAAAAGAAGCTAACAGTGCTTGTAATTGTATGTGTATTTAAAACTTTGTAACTAAGAAAACAAATTTACTTTCTTGTTTTAGAAGAAGAAGAGGAAGATGAAGATGATGACGAAGATCATTATTTACATCCAAGTCTAGCAACGTCAACAAGAGTTGATTCTGTAAGTAACAAAAAAAAAAATGATTTCTATGTACACATGGCTGATTTTATATTTTACCACTTAAATTTAGCACATATTTTTCTCATAAGGATGACATTGAAAATGTAGCCAGAGCTTTTGAATGGTAAAGTATATTATCACAATCTTGTGTACATGGTGTGTACTGTTAACTTTCTGCAAGCTTAAGTATTCATCATTTCAATTTGAAAACTTATTTTGTCAGAACTATTAAGACATTTCATTATCATCATTATATCAAATGGTTTTGAGTAATTGGGTACATTTTATTTCTTGTTTCAGGCCCCAGCCATCCCCAGTATCACATATCGTCCTAGTGCCAACTGTGCTTACTCCATGTTAGTCACACAAATCAAAGGAAAACAGGCTTCTAAACCACCTCCTGTTCAGCAAGTGCATCAACCTGTACTCCCCCAGCCACCACCTCCTGGCTTAGAAATCCCCACCCCTCCAGTACTTATCCCACCACCAATAGTTACCTCCCCTCCACAAGATCTGCAACTTGTCATTGATAAGATGTCTATGTATGTGGCAAAAAATGGTCCAGAATTTGAATCTATGGTCAGAAATAAAGGAGATCCAAGATTTTCTTTTCTTGATCCAAATCATCTATATTATTCATATTATCTACAGAGAATGAGAGAATTTGCAGCTCAGCAACCACCCAAGATTCAGCCTAAGCACATTGAAACTCCAAAAGCACGTAAGTTGTAGATTAGATCATTTTTAAACAAACTTAGTAATAAACCAGACTTGGTGGCATGTAATTAATTTTTTCTTTGTATTTCCTCAGCAGTTGCCCCAGTCAGCTTCAGTATCAGACCTCAAACAAGTGAAGGAGTGTTGGAGACAAAGTCAGCTCTAGATGAGGCTGTAAGTGAGAGACCAAGAGCTGGGGAGGCGTACATGGCAACTGCTCTTCAGCGAGTGTCAGATGTTCCCTTACCCCCCTGTCCTCCTCCTGAACCAGAGCATTTGGAGCCCGAGGAACAAGAGAGGCGACAAGCAGCTGCTCAAAGGAGCAAAATTGGTGAGTCTTTGAACCACTAAATGTCTTTGATGTTTTTACTTAACTTCAGTTGTTAGAAATTATTACATTTCATACTCTCATCAGTTAGCAAGTTTTTATATTGCATTGACATTGAATACAAATGTTTTTATTGTGATTGTATTGTTTTAGCTGAGGAACGTTTGAGAGCCAAACTTCTGGCTGCTGCACGAGAGCGTATGGCATCAGCCAGTAAAGAAAAACAAGTACAAGCAGAACGTAAACGTAAAGTGGCTGCATTTTTATCTAAGCTGGCACTAGAGAAGAGACAGATCATCAAACCTGAACCTCCCATTATCATAGGACCCCAATTACCCCCTGAATTACAACCCCCTCCTGAAGTAGATCAGGATGATGTTAAATCATTGCCTTCTCCTTCCCCTCCATGCTCGCCCAATCCTCCTTCTCCTCCCCCTCCGCCTTCGCTCAGTATTACACCACCTCCGCCACCTACCATAGGAAGGTAAGCTTATCAGTCAATCAATAGAAATGTTGCATTGTTTGTGATGTACTATTATGTATTCATTTTTATCATATTGTAATATATGGTTCACATTGCACATTTAAGTAGTGTTTAGTATGTTAATCAAAAATTAAATTACAGTATTTGTGCTTTAAGCAAAGTACAGTATAACAAAGAAAATTTGCATCTACTGAAAAGTGTCGTAGAAATATTTAACTTGATGTATAATATCATATTTATATTTAAATTACTGTAATAATTTTTTTAATTTGATAAAAGTATTCCTTTTTATATGCACTGATATAATTAAATCTTACAAGTGGTGTGAATGATTCTTAAGGCTAATATGTTTTAATTATATTTTTACAGTCAAGACTCCCCACCTCTAGTATTACGCCGCATATCGCCTGAACATGCCACTGATGGCAGGAGAAGACGGCGACCAAGCCGCTCTCCTTCATCGTCACATCGTCATAAACATGCCAAATACAGAGAACTGCCCAGGAGTCATAGGCATAGGAGGTAAGAATGTAAGAATATGTGCAAATGCACTGAACAGACAACATAGGCTTACATCTATTAATATAGCTAGTGAAACAAAGAAAAGTTACAGTTCCTTAATTTTTAATGTTTATTTTCAGGTCACCTGGTGGTTCATCAAGAAAAAGGCATCACCACTCCCCTTCTGAACGAAAGTCTCACAAAAAACGTTCTCGACCTTCAAGTCCCTCCCCTGTCAGAGAATCTCGTCGTCGCAAAAGAAGATCTTCCAGTTCTAGCAGTTCTTCCTCGTCTGGTAGTAAGAGTTCTAGCTCATCATCAAAGACTTCTTGAGGAATTACTTTGTGGGGGAGTCATTAATGTACGTATGTGGACTTGGAATACTGATAGCATTGGTTCAATAGAAACATAGTTTTCATTGAAGTGGGTTTCAATGTGTCTGTATATTATGAAAATCAATTTATTTTTATTTCCATGACAACCTTTATACTGTAATTGATCTTCATATTTCACACATATTTTAAGTCAAATGTGTATGCAAATTTTTGTAGTTGAAAGTTTCAGAATTCAATTTAATTTAAAAAAAAATAATAATAATCAATATTTTTATTTGTATCTGGGTAATTTCTTTTTGGAAATTGTAATGTATTACTAGCAAACGAAGTATTTATTTATGTATAAATTTTATTGGCATTTTTCCATTTTATAATGGCAATCTATGAGAAAAAAGTATTCATTATGAATTAAATTCAAAATGGAAGGTATCTAGATTTTTTTTTTTTTTTTAATTCTAAACTTATTGTCATTCTACTTTTAACAAGCTAGCGTAATACTAATTACATTTTTGCTTTCACAAAAGAACTCAAATTGTGCTGTGTTGTTATTGTTTTTAAAATTAGGTTGAAAAATGTGTTTAATTTACTTTAAAGGTATGCATGCAATCATTTTGGATGTGTTAAACATGATTTTTTTTTCTTCTTTTTAATAACCTATTGTAAGGAATAATAAATTTGAAAGAAAAGAATAGGAGAAAACCAAGGGCCTTACCATAGTGGAGATCCATAGTTTGGTAAAGATTTTCCCAGCACAGAGATACAAAAAACTAACACATATTAGGTAGCTTTCCTTACTAAACTCCTAGAGAAATAATGAAGGCAAAACATAAACTCCATTTCTCGTGGAGTGCTAAAAGCTGTCGTGCTACATTTTTTTATATCTGTGCTAACAAGATCATCAAACTAGGGAACTTTCTTCACTATGGTAAGTCCTTTGCTGGTTTTCTCTTATCCTTTTCTTTCAAATTTATCATACCTAACAGCAATAGTTTATTTTCCTTAAAGGCATAGAACACCTTGAACAAAAAACTTGTCTAATATCCAAACATATTTAAATATCAACATTGATTTGGTCTAAGTCAGTGATTTCTAATTTATTTTCCATTCTTAAAATTACAGCTGCATGTTTATGATGTCATAGCTCACTAGTCCACAGGCGCGGAAACAGGTGAGCTGTGACATCATAAGCCAGCAGGTGCTATTTTGTGAATGAAAAATAAATTAGAAACCAATGACTGCCCAAATCAACGTTGATATTTAGATATGTTAGGATATTAGACATGTTTTTTGTTCAAGGTGTTCTATACCTTTAATATCTCCATTGTAAGGAATAATTAAGTTAATTAAAGTTTATTTTTCGTTGGATGTAAGTACGTATTGTTCCCAGTATAAATACATGAAGGGATATGTTAAGAATGGTTTATGTGTTTTCACCGAGGTGAATAATTAGCACTCTCCTGCCTTCTACCATTACCATTAAGATGTACATGGTGATATACAAATGACTGTATCATAAATATAAAATTAAACAAATTTGTAAATTTTAAATATAATTGTTTTTATTTCAATTTCTATATTTCTTCAGTTTAGACAGCTTGTATAATAAGTAGTGCAGTCTAATTTTTGTTTCTACTTTATTAAAATTTTATGCATAAAAATTAAAATAATTTAATTAGTATTAGGCTTAAACTGTAAAAGCACTACGAGATAGCTTACTGAGGCACTCAAAACCTGAAATCAGAAAGTTGCAATTAAGACAAAAATAATAACAATTACGAATACATCGTATCCTGCAGGGCTTGCAACCTGCAATACAACAATGCTCAAACAGTTGCCTGACTTACAGGGGCTAAGCTTCACACTATTTAGATACCATGTAGTTTTGTTTATTTTATTACACAAAATAACACTAATATTGCAGTTTGTATGGCTTTAAGTAATTAGGAGTTTAAGTTAAATAATCTTCATTCAAAAATGAATTGAATTTTTTGAAGGGGCAATATTTAGGCCTGACTACACTTAACATTATATTAACTTATTTATTACCTTTGTGAAGAACTCCATTGACACGGAAAAATAGCCAAGTCCAGTGACCTCCTCTGGTTTGGTGCCTCCTGATAACCTGGTTACAAGCACTAGGAGCGCAGAGCGAGCAGATCCATCCTTCAAACCTCCCTTGGCAACCTGAGCAGCGCCTAGAGTGCCTCGTGCAAGGGACTCGCTCTGAAAAATAGGTAAGTTTTTTTTTTATCTTGTTTAAAAACTTCCAAAAGACTTTTTAATAATTTGTTATGAAATATAACCATCATCACTAACTTGTAAATAAAAATAATAAATTTACCTTATCAACAATAAATTGTCCCGAAAATGAGAAGAAATAAAGTTGCACAAGAACGATGATCAAAACTGCGATACAAACCATTGCTTGCTTTACTGTGCTTGTCTGAAATTATAAGTTGAATGTTACTTGAAGTAAAAATACAAATACAGTTTTTTATTTATTTATTTTTTATTTTTTTTTTAACTTTATTTCTATTATTTTGGTTTGTAATAGCCAATAGATTAACTTTACCTGCACTGATAGGTAGCTGAGTGAAATAATGTTTAAAGCGGCAAGAAATATCGTCACAAATAACACTGGACCGAGTGTGGCATTTACTTTTGATACCAACCTGACAAAAGAGACCACAACAAAAATGTTAGAATTATATTCTCAACATCACTCTATATTATCACGTCCAAATATTTCATCTGAAGTTAACTTGAAAACGATAAGTGTTACATAGACGCTTACACTTACAGAAGTAGATGAAACATATATTTTGAAACATATACAAGGCACGCTCTTGATTAAAATGCAAATGCAATTTTTTGACGCGATAGAGAGAATGTAAAATAAACCATTTATAAATAATAATACAGTAAAGTGGCTATATGCGTTATTCGTCTAGTTTTTTTTTTTTTTTTTTTTTTTTTTTTTTGTATTTTCTAGAATATGGAAGGTGGGGGTCAATACTGTCAATAGTTTTATACACTTTTCATAATATAAGAATAATTACTATACATTATAAATAATGAAATACGTCAAAACTTTTATTCTTTTTTTTTTAATCATCGGTCCTAAAATTATATAGTAATAAGCGATAAAAAGAAATTTGATTGCATTCTTATGAGTCATATATTCACCTAATGTAGTTCTGATGATACATGACCCATGCTCTAAAATGAGGAGTAAAGTCATTATGAGGTCCAGGTAATAAGGCTCCAGGAGCTGCTTTAGTTAAGAATCCACTGCGTCGTGACACGCAACTTAAAATTGCGCACGTGAAGGCATCGGTCACCGCAATGTTGCTATATGTCATCACCACCGTCATGGCTGTAAGCGGCATCGAAAATAAATTAATAAATTTCTAATTTATATCAAGTCAGTAATTTTTAGTAGGGGATGATTTTATTATGTTACGTTCTACCAAGGTATGTTTTAGAATGACTTAAATAGAAAATATTCCTTCTATTCGTGTCTGAACGTATTAGATATATAATTAAAATATTAATTATGTAGAAAAACTTACCCTGCCATGCAAGGAGAAGGTAATATGCTGATGGTGTTGATTTTAATGCCGCAGGTAGCCACATATTGAAAATTAAAGAGCGCGAGAAAGAGGAGCATACTGCACCTCCTGCACACTCTGCTACTGAATAGACTTGGCTGCAAAAATATATATGATCTTTTAAGAGTTTGTTTATTTTATTAATAATTATTTTTATTTTTTGAAGTAAAATATTTAAAATAAACACCGGAAAACTTTTAACGTAAAGGGGGACGGGGGGAAATAATATTTAAATGTCAATAACCGAAATTATATTTTTGTACGTAATTTTGAAGAAATAATTAATGCAATAAGGAAATTTGGGGATATAACATACGAGTATAGTAAGTATACTGTACCTGCCAAACATGGCTAATACAAGAGTAGCCAAAGAAACAACGGTGTAGAAACCAAAAATAATATTGCTAAAAGAGCGAAGTTTTTCTGAATTTTCAAGTCGTTGCACACTTTCCAGTGAGTTAAATTCTGCACTTTCGCTCTGCGGTAGCTCTATATGAATACATAAAAATTAATTATTATATAGATTAGAAAAATACTTTAGCGTTGAAATTTATATCTAATAGAAAATTATTTTTTAAGAATATATATTTAATTTATTTATTTTTTCGTAGCAGTTTTAATATTATTTTTTTAAGTAGAATTTTAACCAAAAAAAAAAAAAAGGAAACACAATTGTTGCAATTTAATTTAATGTATGTGGAAAGACAGAGAGAGAGAGAGAGAGAGAGAGAGAGAGAGAGAGAGAGAGAGAGAGAGAGAGAGAGCTAGAGAGAGAATTTATTAGCAAATAATGTAACAAAATATAAAAGTGTGATTTTTTTTAATTAGATATTTTCTTTTACCCTATAGTTTAGAAAATTGGACCGAATAAAAAAGTATTTTCCATTAATATTTATTTATTTATTTTACAGTAGGATAGCATCATGTGAAATATTTTTTTGTATACAGTATTATAATATATATAAATAAAATTATATACATAATACTCACCATCCATAGTTTGCACCAAAGACGCAATTTCTTTAATTTTATACGTAAAATAAAGTCGACGAAATAAAGCATGAATAAAATTAACGGTATCAATTATAACTCGAATTGACATAAGAAGAGAAAATTCAGTCATTGCATGATTGACAAAAACTAGAAAATACATGACGAGAAATTGAAAAAGCGTCACTGAAAACCATATTAATTGATTACGACTTGGATTTTTAGTATTAAGAGGTAAAAATCCTGCATAAACTAAAGCTTTAGTATTGAATTTAAATTCACTGTTCGTATCCATTTTAAAATTATGTGCTTATAGAATTAAGTTCTAAACGATACTGAAGAGTTTTAAAATTTTGAGGTCATTTCTTATAAATTATTCTGTTCATTTATAGGGCTTGAGTAAATTTCAATAATTTGAAAGATAAACAACAATTTAAATGTTTTTGTTTGATGAACTGAATCAATTTTATTTACTATTCAAAATCAATAATTGTAGACTTCTTGTATTTGACTTAAAGCAATTATAGGTATATATAAGTATGATGAAAATATATAGAGAAATCAAATCAATAATGAATTCCAAAAATTTGGGTACAATTTTTAGTTCTTCTTATACAATAAAAGTAGCTAAATTATATAATAGTTAAAGCCATAGACCACACAAAGCAACATGTGCTTTTTAATTATTAGACACAAAATGGGCTCTCCAAAACTAAAGACAATTTTTACCAGAGTGCAAATATGGCCCCACAAGATCGAGAGCATAAAAATAATGTAAAGTATGCTATTTGCATGACTATTCCTGTTTCTGACATCAGTGACATCAGAAACCGGCAAAAATTAGTTTAAAATATTGTGTGTGTTGGACAGTACGTATAAATTGTCGTATAATTGTATAAGTATCGTCACTAAATTCCGGTTCAGTTGATAGGACTCATTGTCCTAACTGCGCCTTTTGTTCAATATAATTTAAAATATGTGTATTTCATCTGCTGCTAATTTTTGGTTTGAACAATAAAGACTATTATTTATTTAGTAGTATTATTATAAATTGAAAGTTTCTGATCACTGCTACGGTGCTACAGTTGAATTTTGAGACATATATACTCATATATATAGCATTTACATCATAAAACACATGATGGGACTTACATTGATAATATATGCTGTTTTCTTCTGGTCTATATTCTTTAAAATTAAAAACATTTGGTGTAATAAAAATGTGCGAGTGCATGTGTATACGTATATAATATTATAATATGTCAAAAATTATAGTTATTTTGTTATATTTTACTCAATTTTTTATTTTCAATTCACATTTTACCATTATAAATAAGACACATACAATTTTTGCATTTTGTTTTGTTTTGTATGACAACATCAGCAGAGGTGTGTTTTGAAGATTTTTTTTTATTAACAATCAGTAACACATATAATTAGTTCTTAATTTTTGAATTAAAATTTGTAGTTTCGTTGTTATTATGTCATTGGTTCTATTTCTTTCTTACTTGGTTCCGTTTGTCCCATTTTGCTGTTTATGGTGTACGCCTTTTATAATTTCAGCTAGCCTTGAAAATCCCTTAAAAAGAAAAATTAAAATTATCACAGCGATAAAAAAAAAGTTTTTTTTTTTTTTTTTTTTTTTTTTTTTTTTTTTTTTTTTTTTTTTTTTTTTTTACTTTATGATAATAATATATTTTACTGTAAACTCTGATATAGTGTATTACAAAAAGTAAGTATATCTTGATGAGGAGCTAAATAAAAGACAAACTATTTTGTATATTTTTATGCATGTTGAATACTTTATATAAAATATATCCAATACTCGGGAAAATAAAGATATTTCACAAATTATTCTTTCATTATTATATGCACTTCTACAACAAAATATTTTTGTTAGTAGACGTGTACTGCTGTACTATATGTTTTAAAATAGAGTGATCTTACAGCGGAGTGTTATTTTTTCTTTGCAGTGCTGAAAATTAAGTAACTTTGTTGTACAGTCAAGAAATCAACATAGAAAACTCTTCAGTCTTATTTTTCCGTATGTTAATTGGTCATAAATAGAGAAACTGCAGTTATACTCACAATTTCCATTTCTTCTTTTGTCGCGGTTGAAAATGATATCCTGACATAAGGACAAGGAGCCGCTTCGTCAATCATGCAGAAGTGACCTGACACCAGGACAACACCTTTTGCCACACCTTCGTTTTGTGCTAGGTCTCTGACGTCATCAACCCCAAGAAATTTCATCCATATAAACATCCCTGCTTGGGGTACACCCCATTCTGCAAGACCTGTGAAAAGTATGTGTATATATTACTATACCGTGTGCGTAGAAGTCGAGTATTTTATATACAAAAAAAAAATGTAATGCACGTAATTTGTTTAAAAGTGCAACGTTGAAACTATGTGTTATTGATTGCATACCCAATTATGGACTGCTGGAATATACTGTATTGTTAAATTTACTTTTGTTGAATTTAAAATATTAAATACAGTTTTATTTTGAATTTTGAAAATCTTGGATTTTTTCTCATTACACGTATAAAAATCAAACAAGACGCTTAATTAAATACTATAATTTATAAAAGCATACCTGTAAGGTGCCTCTTTGCAGCAGCTAGAATTTTATCTCTTTGACTTTTGTAAAAATGTTGAATTTCTTTCAAATGTAAATTCCATCCTTCTTCTTTCCATTCAGTTAGTAGACAATGAACCAGAACCTTAAAAAAAAAAAAAAAAAAAAAAAAAATCCAGTTTGACTATCATACGATACTGATTATATCACAAGCTCGTACATTTTAATTAGCAATTATTTTGATAAACATCATGAAATTTATTAACAAATCATTATTTATAGCGTGCAATTTAAAATTAAATCATTCAATTCGTATATATTCCTACAATAACGTTGTTACTATATGGTAATTTTAATTTTATTCTTACCTGTGGTAATCCTGAAGTATGCATAGTAGAGACCTCCAAATGTCTCTCAATTCTTTCGCTAAGCTTTTTGGGTGCAGTTACGAAACCTAATCTCAATCCAGCACTTAGAACTTTAGAGAGTGAATCGAAGCGAAGCACACGGCCTTCAGTATCCAATGATAGAAAACTAACAGGAATCTCCTACAAAAATTAGTTTATATATAGCATTAAAAAATAATGTAATATATTTATATTGATCATGAATCTTAGATTTACATTTGATTTCATTTCTTTTTCTTTTTTTTTTTTTTTTTTAAGTATAATAATTATAATCTAACAGGGAAAGGTACCAAGATGCGAAAGTGTATTTGAAATATGTCATTAAATTTTATTATTTTTCTATGTTAACTTACTCCTTCAAATCTTAGAAAGTAATATGGATCATCTTCTAAGATAAGTAAATCGTATTCACATGCAATTTTGTAAATTTCCTTTCTTCTTTCTGTTGATAACGTCTTTCCAGTTGGATTTGATCCAGTAGGGTTCAAATACATTATCTGGAAGAAATAAAAAATAGTAGAAAAGGAATATTTTTCTTAGGTTGTGAAAGAAAAAAAGTTAAAGAATTTCGTACATCCAATAACATGAATTTTTGAGTAGGAAAAATATTAAAATATGAATTTTCAACTAACCTTAGGTACTCCCGATTTCTTAGATCTAATTTCTTGTGGCGTTCCTTCCGCTTGCAATGCTGCTCTTAATTTAATGGGGCACACTCCATTGTCATCTTCAACAGCAGCAATCCAGCGTGGCTTAAAAGGACGAATCTAAATTAAAAGAAAATCATTTGAATAGTAAGAAACTATTATAGCAATACAAATAGAAGAAGAATTAATTGCATATTGAGTTTGGATAGAACTTTTACCGCTAATGAAACACCAGGATAGGTTGGTTCTTGAAAGACAATAGGGTCCTCATCTTCCATTAACATTGTCATTGCTTTATTTAAAGCATCCATACTTCCTGTCGTTATTAACAAGTCTCTAGATTCCCAAAATTTAGAGTCCAGTCCATGAACTTTTGTCTGAAGCGCTTTTAACTCTGCCACTAGTGGTATGTACCTGTTAATCGGTTATATGGTGAAAATAAAAAGACAAAAAAGTATAGTGATATTATATATTGTTTGAAAACAAAATTGTGTTTTTAACTGTATTATGAACTAACCCTGCAGTTGGCTGATACTGCAGCGCTAACTCGAGGATTTTTCCTTCAAGTGTGATGCTCAGTTGATCGGAAATTTTTACATCTATCTTTTTAAATGGAAAAGTCTTTACATTTGGCATCCCACCACCAAAGAAAATTGTTCCTGGTGGAGCTTGTGAATAAAGTCGTGCTAGAAAATAATAAGTAATTTTTTTTATTATCAATATATTATGTAAAAAAAAACAAAAAAAAAACACTTTTTATTAACAATGAAATATGAAAGTATAAACCTCTAGACGTATGTAATCAAAACATGTTATGTATATGCATAGAAAATTACTTAAAATATGAAACTTCTAAATTATCATAATTCCTATGTATATATATTGCGAGAAGGGAAGGAAAAAAAAAGTGTACATTATGAGCGCAGTAGCTGTGCAAATAATTTTATGACGCGGTGCAGCTCTCACACAATAAAAAGTTTACAATATCCATACCATGATAGCTTGTGTCACAAAGAAAAAAAAATATTTAATCATTGTAAATGCAGTCTCTTTTTGCAAGTATTTGCTTAAAAACATATATAGATTTTTTTTCATGCATACTAATTTTATACAAAATGAAAACTTCGAGTTTTAATACGAATTGTTGTTAATTTACTTTTAAATCCAAACTAAAAATATTTTCATAATTGAAAACAAATCAGTATATAACTATTGAAATCTAATTAAAATATGTTATACAAATCATTTTTATTTTTTATTTCTAATTACAACCATGGTATGAAGATTATTTAATTTTGTAATAAAAATTTTAATTATAAATTGAAAAAATCTTGTACAAAAAAAAAAAAAAAAAGTTGCAAATCTTTTTTAGTTCAAATCAGAAAGAAAGAAATTGTATTGCAATAATTTTCTTTAATGTTTAATTCAACGTTGGAATATAAGTATATTCAAAAAAGTGAATCGATAGCTGATGATCCACCTTGAGCACCAGTGTTCTTAATTAAATGTTAAATATTATATTATGGACTTACAAATATCTCGAAGACAAGAGTGTGTCCTCCTCGCTGCGAATGGATTGATAAATCTATCGTAATTCATCTTGGAAATTTTAAAGTTATAATGAAGTTAATATTCAAATTTAAGTTTTATATATACTCCCAATTTATTTATTTTATTCATTAAACACACTAGATATGCTCCTAATAAATCATAAATTTTAAGATAAGACTTCGAGAAAAAAATAAGATTATTTGCATGCATTCAAGGAACTTTTCACGTTGACCACCTGTACTCTTAAAATTGTTTAAAAAAATTTTACTAAGATATTTTCAGAGTTCTTTTACAGTAATAATGACACATAAAAACTTGTTAAAATGATTAACATTTATGATAGTGCGAGTTTGAAAAAAAAAATCCACAATGAAGATAACGAACTTTTTTGTATGCAAACAGAATTATAGTACAAGAAATAGAGCAAGATTTTATTATTAGTATTTATAAGAGAGAAAAAAAAGGGCTTTTTTTTTATCAGTGTTGTATTTCTTCCATATGTCTATCATTGCATTTTTTTTAATTGAATAACATTAAAATATCATTCATTTATTATATTATTATCATTTATTACTTCATTCTTATTATTTAAACTATATAGCTTAAAAAATAACTTCTGTTTTAATACCATATAACCCCAATTTCAAGCAGATCGAAGTATATAATAATATATTATAATATCATATAAATGTGAATAAACTTTGGAATTTAAATATTAATAAATTATATAGCATGAAGATTAATCTTTCATGCACATTCTACAGAACTTCAATGTCGTATTTATACCTTATTTTACGAAACATTTAATATACTATAAACATTAAAAAGCAAACATACGAAACTTGTAATTGAGTAAGAGTAGTAATGTTTAAACAAAACTTAAAGTGTAAAGAAAAGCTCATATAAAATTTATATCTTTATAATAGTTCAAGGTTCAAGGATAGGTTTCAGTTTGACCACCTTACTTAAAAATCCCAAAAAAATTCAAGAATTATATTATATTTGTATATAATATTTAAATCTTAAATAACATCTATATACAATACGCAATTGCAATTCACCGTTTGTAAAATTTGCATTTAAAATTTCTTTTATGGAAATAAAAATAGTATTTTTAGCAAAAATAAATGGTCAACACAAAATTACCAGAATTTTTATGAATGAAATAAAACATTGAAATTATAAAGTTTTTAAGTTTTTAAGTTTTTTTTTTTTTTTTTTTTTTTTTTTTTAATCTTAGTTTTCCTATAAATTATAAAGTTAGCGCTGTTAAAATCGTCTCCCTTTCTCGTAACTGCATGGATTTCTTTTTTCATACAATGAATGGTTTTTGGTTTTATAGTAAATTTTTAACATATAGTTTCTTTGGAAACATAATTATTATTTATTATATTAGTAAAAAGGACAACACTTTTAATCATACAGCAACAATAGTAAAAGTTCAATATTTAACTTTTCTTAGCTCTTTTCTGTTCAAGTCTGATGATTTCTGCAAATTTGGCAAACCCCTGAAACAAACATGTTGTATAGTTTTTTATTTCATCTATATTAGTATTATTAAATTTATCATATAATCAAATATAACACAATGAATTATACTCTAATATAATAAAAAAAGTATATTTGTACTAGATTCTTGGGGAGTTTTATGCATGAATACAGTAAACGTAATTAAAAATTAAATAAATAAAATTTATTAGTTTTAAGTAATCTTTCTGTCAGAAAAATGATATATTTTATTACTGGAAATATGTTTTTAACTCATATAAACTGTGTAATGTTTGATATACGCGATTGAGATTATATATTTTATTATTCAAGCTTTTGCCGAATTTGCAATGTTATATAATGAGAAAAATACGTGCTGCATTTGAATAGTAAAAATATTATCACAGTCGAGTCGTAAATAAATTTAGTTCATATTGTTATTATAATTTATGAACGTATTTACCAGGTCCATTTCTTCCTCTGTTGCAGAAGTAAACGAAGCTCTGACATATGGACATGGAGCTTTCTCGTCCAAGAAATAGAAATGTCCAGACATGAGAACCACTCCACGGGACAGTCCCTCTACTTGCACCATATGTCTTACATCGTTCACACCAAAGATTTTCATCCATAAGAACATCCCAGCTTCAGGTATATTCCACTCTGCTAGTCCTATAGTAATATAATGAAATTTCATAGCAACTTCAAAAGCTTTTAAATCATAAAAAATTAATTTCAAATAAAAGTTATACTTTCGGTATCTAAAACCTTAGATGCCAATATTTTAAAATTAACTATACAAGAAAATATAACTTTTTTTAATTCCCCTGATTAAGTTTATATAAACTAATTTAGTAAACATTAATAAACTTAACAAAATTATTATACGTAACATGTATCAAAATGTTACAAAAATATTTCACAAAAAAAAAAAAATAAATAAAATAAATAAACAGTCAGTTTGTTTTATACCTTTGAGATGCTTATTCGCTGCTGCCAACATTTTATCTCTTTGGCTAGAGTAAAAACTTTGAATATATTTGAAGTGTTGATCTAATCCTTCGGCCTTCCATTCTGTCAATAAACTATGAACTAATACCTGAAATATTAGATTCAGTTATCCTTTTCCAATCATGAACTAAATATTTGTTGTTATTTTATAGTTTCTTAATAGAACCGTTTCTTAAAATTAATTAAAAAACAAAACAAAAAAACATCATAGACATTTTTTTCTAATACATATTGAATGATTTGTTTTACTTTCCTACGATATAGTTTAAGGCCGCTCATGTTTTTTTTTTTTTTTTTTTTTTTTTTTTTTTTTTTTTTTTTTAATTATGAGTAAATGCCCCAATTAATGATCTTCAGTTATTTGTTAGTAATTTACAAAAGTTAAATTAAATATGTATTGTATACCTCGCATACTTACAAACGTGTTTTTTTTTTTTTTTTTTTTTATTTTTTTTTATCCGTACTTTAGCCGTGTGAGAGCACTGTAATAATATATTTTACCATTCGAAACTTTGCACCAGATTTGCAATGTTATTCTTATGAGAAAAACTTGCGCTTCATTTGAATGGTAAAAATATTATCACAGTCGTGTACATAATAAATATTATACAAGAATTGTAATAATATATTTTATACTCGTTATTTTCCATAATATTATTTCTTTCTATATGAGGTCATTTTTTTATTAAATTCTTTGTACCTGTGGTAATCCTGATGCATGCATTACGGAAACTTGCATATGAAGTTCAATTCTCTCACTCAGTCGCTTTGGTGACGTCACAAATCCTAATCTGATGCCAGAACTAAGAACTTTTGAGAATGAATCAAAGCGGAGAACTCGACCTTCTGTATCCAGGGATAAAAAACTTGGTGGGCGTTCCTATATACATAATATACATACATGGCATTTATATTACATGAAAAGTTCTTTATAAAAAAGATAATAATAAGATTTACCCCATCAAATTTAAGAAAATAATAAGGATCATCTTCGAAAATTAGTAAGTCATATTCACATGCAATTTTATAAATTTCTCTTCTTCTTTCAGTTGATATTGTTGTTCCAGTTGGGTTTGATCCGGTTGGGTTTACATACATTATCTGAAAAACAAGATTATATTTCTACGTATTTTTCCCCTTCTTCTTCTTTTAAAAACAGTACAAAAAAATCGTCATCTATAGACACTGCAGCTTGACATATAGATTTACGTAATTGTCATATGAAAATAGCATTGTATATTTATATGGAACATTGCGTCAGTTGAAAACCTCAATATGAATGCATTACAGTAATTTATAAGGCAATAGAGTACAAAATTTTATATGACAAACGATATTATAGTGTTTGTTCGAAAGAAACAAAATAACGATACCATCATATACCGTGTAATTTTACAAATACTAGTTAATTTATTTTTAGGGATAGCGTTGCTTGAAAGTTTATAAGCCCTAAAATTTTAGTTAACTCTAAAAGAAAACAAAAAATTTTATGCTTATAAAATAATAAAATTAATTATTGTTGCACCTTAGGAACTCCCGTATTCTTAGCTCTGATTTCCTGTGGAGTGCCCTCAGCTTGTAATGTTGCTCTCAGTTTATTGGGACATATTCCAAATTCATCTTCAATTGCAGAGATCATGCGTGGTTTGTATTGCCGAATCTGTAATAAATATTAAATAGTTATTTAAATAGTTTATGAAATAATTTTAACTTAAAGAATTCCAAATTATTAATATTATTAAGCTTAAAAGCATTATTCACATGACGCGTAAATTTGACGCGCGTCAACGTGCGTCGACGCGCGTAACAAAGCTGGAACAATGTAAACAAATGGAGCCATTCACATGTAATTTTCAAAAACCATGTGAACGGCTCCATTTGTTTACAATGTTCCAACTTTTTTACGCGCGTCGACGCACGTTGACGCGCGTCAAATTTACGCGTCATGTGAATAATACTTTTAATCATAATAAAATATACATATATGGCTCACACAAAAAAATGTAACCAAGTGTTATTGTATTCCATAGCGGCAATACGATCTAAAACGCAAAGTTTCTGTGATCTTTGTTTTTAAGTACTCAACAATTTTTTTATAATAATTTTTTGTACAGGCATAAACTGTAAATTTATCTTAAAGGTGTAGAATACCTTGAGCAAAAAAGTTGCGTAATATCCTAACAAACCTGAAAATCTACGTTGATTTGGCCGAAGTCATTGATTTCTAATTTATTTTCCATTCACAAAATGCCACTGGCGGTCACTGACGTCACAGCTCGAATATGACTGACTTCGGCCAAATCAACTTTGATTTTCAGGTTTGTTAGGATATTAAGCAACTTTTTTGTTCAAGGTATTCTACGCCTTTAAATAAAATATCGACACTCTATCTATATACAGAAGTAAAATTATGAGCTCTATACAAATATTATATTGTATTATGTTCATCATACGTACCCCAGTTGTAATGCCCGGATAACATGGTTCTTGAAATATAATAGGGTCTCCAATATCCATACACATATCCATTGCTTTACTAAGTGCGTCCAACCCTCCAGCACTTACAAGTAAGTCTCTGGACTCCCAAAACTTAGAATCCAAATTATGAATTCTAGTCTGGAGTTCTTTTAATTCTGCTATTAGTGGTATGTAACTGAAATGATTTATTACGTTTCAATAAATAGCAATAAAAAAAAATAATAAATAAAGACAAAAAATTGTAACTTATTATTATTATTTTTGAAAATATGAGGGGGGGGGGGAATGGCAGTCATCTAAATTATGAACCCGCCGTAAAACTTTCTATCTTAAATATTTTATTATAAAAAAAGAACACTACAGTATATACTTTTTATGCGAGTTAATTATACAAAAAGGATTTCTAAGAAATTGCTCAAAAGTATAATACGCTAAATTATAATAGAACTACAAGTAAATATAAATTAAATATAAATAATTATAACTGTAACTAAGTAATTGCAGCATGTGATTAGTTTTAAAAACAATAGCAAACAATTCAATCACGCAAATCACAATTTACATTAAAAAGTCATCGAGTAAACAATAAAATTTTATTATAAAGTTTGCAACAATGAAAAATTTCTAATATAACAATTAATAATTAAGTCATCAATGGACCACTCACCCTGGCGTAGCTTGATATTGCAAAGCAGCTTCTAATTTCTTTCCTTCTAATACAATACTTTGAGTGTCAGAAATTTGCACATCTATTTTTTTAAAAGGAAATGTTTTCATATTTGGTAACCCAGTAGCTAGGAATATTGTATTTGGTGGAGCCATTGCATACAATTTTGCTGTAATTTTTTTAAATTATATTTTAAGTTACATGTCAGATATATATATATATATATATATATATATATATATATATATATATATATATATATGTTGGCAACCATTGCCGAATTCGCTCATTGGCCGAAATAAGTGACCACGTCGCGGCGTGGCAATGCATTTTTGCCAAGATCCGAAATGCATCGTAATTTTGACCACGTTGCGGAATGGTTTTCAACAAATGCCAAATTTTTGGCAGATACATTTTAGCCAGTTCGTGGAGTGGTTTTTGATAATTGCCACGCTGCAGCGTGGTCAAAATGTTTAATACGCAGGTTACGATATTCGGTATAAGTATGAATAGTATCATATATTTTTTTATTATTATAACACATCATTTTTATATTATGGTTTTCAGTTAATTAAAATATTTATAAATTTATAAAAATGATTTCTTAATAAATTTGACAAAAAAAATTGTCTATGGTCAACATTACGATGCACAAGTGCTGAATTTCGGATCTTGGCAAAAATGCATTGCCACGCTGCGACGTGGTCGCCTATTTCGGCCAATGAGCGAATTCGGCAATGGTTGCCAACATATATATTACAATCAGTATATTTATTATAGTAATAATAATAAAGCTATAGGCGCTATAAATATATATACTTTATATGGAAAGAAAAAAATAACGTAATTTATACTGGTTTTCTGTCTCAAGCATAATATAATTGCTAATTGCTATAGTGATGGTAGCACAGCATTAATATTTATTAATATTATATATTTTTTAAAGGTAATATTTATGCTATACGTAACACAGGTTGTTAAATAATACAGTATAATAGCATTATTTTTGTGATATTGAACCAATTTTGCTAAAAATGAGCTATCATAATTATTACGTATTTATGTTTGTCCATGTAGATTTAAAGGAACGTCTTAAAAAATTACAATATCTATATAAACAGCTGATTGGATTAAATATTTTCATTCTTTATTTATTATTATTATTATTATTTTGTTTGCCATATTGTGTTATTGTGCTACACCCATCCCAGCCCCAGTCAAGACATTGTCTTATCGAAAGGTAAGGACTTTCCAATTAATGGAAAAGCACACACGGGCCGGCCACGGCCTAAAAACACAGCCCGGCATTCGCCATGATAGCCTTGGGAAACCGTGGAAACATCTAGGCCTTTATTTATATATATATATATATATATATATATATATATATATATATATATATATAATATGGGATATTTAGAAGCCAGGAGAATTTTAGTTTGCATTATTGTCCACAGATAAATGTATTGTCCATTTTCCATTTCAAATGGCAGTTTTTCGTTAAAAAAAAAATGATTATTTAAAAAAATATCAAACATTCATCAAATATTGCTGAAAATTTTAAAATAAATTAATTCAGTTTCAATTTATATAAAACTTTAAGTTGATCACAAGTATTACAGGAGGTAATGTTTAAGTATACGTAAACGTCAAAAATATATTGAGTTTTGAAGAAATATTTTTAGTATACAATCATATAATATAATAAATTTCATTGCATGAAAACTCAATTTAAAACCCTTGAATTTTTTTTTTTTTTTTTTTTTCACTCAAATTTATTGTTTAATGCAAATATTGGTCCATGTAATTAGGGTTTTAATATAATTTTTTTTTTCAAGTTAATTTTTTCATGCTCATACTTACTAAGTTCTCTAGGAGAATAATGAATTCTTCCACCTGACAGTTTATTAATAAATCGATCGTAATTCATATTCACGACTTGCCAAACTAAATCCTGCTATATATCGTAACTTAATAAGTGTGCACACCAAACTGACCATATTCTTTGTTAGTGCAGGCTATTTTTATATTACAAAGATAAGATAAGAGTAATAAAATGTCATAATTTTAATTCTTTTCTTTAAAAAAAAGTGATTGATATACACAATGATCGTTACTATATAGTATATATAGGTATTAAATCATGATTGCGACATCAGCTTTCAAAATATTTGTTTTTCATTGTCAAGGCTATTTGAATTTTAGAAAATTAATTTCAAAGAAAAACTAATTTTTTTTTCAAATTATTAAATAAATCACCAGGATTTTTTTTTTTTTAAGTTGAGGCATTAATTAATCAATGTATTGCAAAAATACAATTTTAAGCTCATATCACTCTAAAAAATAATGCAGACACATTTAATAATAGAACACTTTTTTTTTCTTTTTTTTTTTTTGCGTTATATAGCCTCAAATTAATGCAGAAAAGATGTATTTTTTTTATTATTATTTTAGAGTGATCAAACTAATTTTAATTTGGAATTTTATTGTTATTTATTTTAGTTTCAAATAATAATAGTTATTGAAAAAGTAGTTTTAGTTAAGGTTTTACAGTAAATATTATAGTGTTTCTGAAAGTGATGAAATGTTTCAAGTTCAAGTGAAGTTATCACGAGCTCGGCACGTGTTTCTTCTGCTACTGTGAGGAAGAAACACGTGCTATATATAAGTGATAAAATCACGTGAAACATTTCAACTCGTTTATATATAGATATATGCATTATAACGTTTAGTTAACGTAAATATATTTTGTGCATGAAAAATTATTTTAAAAATAAAATATCCTAGTAGGTAAATCATAAATGATACTAAAATTTAAGTTTAAATGTTTTTATTTATTTGGGAATAAAATTTGTTTTTAGTGTATTTTTTATATTTATTGGTTCAATTTTGTCATTTCTTTGACTTTGATGATATATTAGATTTTATGATTTCTGCTAATCTTGAAAATCCCTGAAAATATAAAAAATAAGACAGATTTATGATCAGAACATATTGGTATCTGTGTTAAAATATTTATTTACAAACGCAAAAAAAAAAAAAAAAAAAAAAAAAAAAAATGTTATTATTGCGTAATGTATTATTTTTATTAATCAAAAGAAGCCTCGTAAGTAACGAAACTTTAATATATAGAAACGACTTTTATTAGACGTTTTATGTAAATAAAAGCCAAGAAAAAAATGCAAGCTAAATTACCTTATCCATTTCTTCAGCAGTTGCTGTCCCATACGATGCCCTGATGTAAGGACAAGGAGCTCCCTCATTCCACATGAAATGATGACCTGACACCAGGATAACACCTTTGGCCACGCCTTCTTTCTGTACCAGGTCTCTAACGTCATCAATCCCAAGTATTTTCATCCATATGAACATTCCTGCCTGGGGTACACTCCACTCTGCAAGACCTGTGAAAAATTTACAAATGTGGTAACTGGTAAGTAACACTTCATACGAATATAAAGTACAGGCAAGGGTGTGTAATATTGAACACAGGGTACAACTTTGAACATACCTGAGCGACGAGCTTTCAAAATACCTGTGCGTAAGAAGGTATAGGAAAAAATATAACGGCGATTGTTATTGGTTGTTCAATGTTGTACCTCGTGTTCAATGTTACACCCCTTGACTCTATTCATTATGCTTACGTTGTAAAATATCTTATTAATTTAAAAATTTATATAAATTTATACAGTAGTTATATCAATGAATCGCACTCCTTTAAACAACGAATGTTGATATATATTATTTGAGAAATTATTAAATAAAATTTTAGATGTTTTTATTTATATAAAAACACAAAAAAGTTAAATTTACATATAATAACCATGCATAATGGACCACTTGCAATAAAATGTTTTTAATTGTTGCAGCAAGTAAGTGAAAACGATTTTTACATAAGAAATGCATTAAGAATTATTCAAATTATTTTAAAAAGTTCGTTCATTGCAAGTGGTCAATTATGCATAATAAGAAAAAAAGGATGTAAAAAATGTGATTAGCAATTAAACATTTTACCTGTGAGATATTTTTTAGCTGCTGCAATCAGATTGTCTCTCTGATTTTTGTAAAATATTTGAATTGATTTAAAATGTTGCTCTAATTTCTCGTATTTCCATTCTCTCAGTAAAGTATCAACTAAAACCTATAAATTATAGGCATATATAGGCATTAATATTTATTCACTTTGTATGTTTTGAGTTTTTATAAAATATTGCAAATTTTAAGAAAATCAATTACTTATAATAGAACATTATATCGGTGAACTGAACTATTATATCATATTTTTACACGGTGCAATATTTTTAATCTGCAAAAAATTTGATTGCATATAAAATCACTATTTAAAACCATTAAATTTCCATCCAATAAAATATATTTCTCAGTATGTAAAGGTCATGTATTTTTATATATTATGTGAGTATAACGCAAAAGATTAATTGTTTAAGTTCAATTTAAATGAAACAACAATAAACTGCTACATCGTACCTGTGATAATCCAGAAGTATGTAAATTACAAACTTCCATATGAAGTTCAACTCTATCGCTCAGTAGCTTTGGTGACGTCATGAACCCCAATCTGATACCAGAACTGAGAACTTTGGAGAACGAATCAAAGCGGAGAACTCGACTTTCAGTGTCCAGCGAAAGAAAACTTACTGGACTCACCTGACAAAAAAAAAAAAAATGTTTATATTTCAAATTTTGAACGCAATTTTTGAACAATTTAAATATAGTAATAGCAGTTCTGTAAAATTCTCCCAAATTTTATAAATGACAAGTATTTTACATTCTACGTATGTTATATAGGGTGGTTGCATTCGTATAAAAGTCGGCCCCATATGTGAGCAGTAAATAAAATGGGCCGATACGGGAAAATGTATCATTTTCCATAGTATAAAAAATACTTACTGATAGCAATATTTTTGTGAGCATATTGATGTTGTTAATAGATTGAATTAGGTTTTAAAGTATGCGAGAAAAATAATAACATGAAAAATCAACTAATTTTCCAAAGAAAATAGTCAAAAACTTGTTTGTCCTATAGACTGACAGTGAGTAATATTATTCATTGCTCCAATATGGCGTTGAAGCTCATTCATTATGACGTCATGCGCATACACCCTAGTCATTATTATATAATATATTTACTTCTTGGAATCGTAGTTGATAATAAGGATCATCTTCAAGAATTAGAAAATCGTATTCACACGCCAGCTTGTAAATTTGTTTTTTCCTCTCTGTTGAAATTGTAGCTCCTGCAGGGTTAGAGCCAGTGGGATTTACATACATCATCTATGGTAGAAACAAAAATATTACAACTAATATGATAGAGAATATTGTTATATCCAAATGTAAAACTGGAGCACAATACAGCACAAATCTACATAAAGTACAAAAAAAAATGACATTTTGATTTTCTTCTCATATTTGTAACAACGATAGATATTTGATACTTTGTTTTACCTTCGGTACCCCATTATTTTTATTTCTAATTTCTTGTGGTGATCCTAATTTTTCCAATTCAACTTGTAATTTATCAGGATCAATTCCAAATTCATCTTGAACTGCAAGTATCATACGTGGTTTGTAAGGTCGAATCTGAAAATTTTAATATTCCATTTTTTTTTTTTGTAACTTATACCAATGTGGCTTTTGGCTTCCATACCAAAAAATTGGTTACATTGTATTGCAATAGATATCTCCAATTTAATAGATTTTACTTCAAAAACTAAATGAAGTTTAAAAATATTTCATTTTATATTTATGATATAATTTAATTGATGAATCGATCGTATTGCAAGTACAATTTATTGCTCCTTTTTTTTTTTTTTTTTTTTTACCATGGCAGTGATACCAGGATAACTGGGTTCTTGCACTATGAATCCATCTCCTTCTTCCATACACATTTCTACGACTTTGCATAGTCCCTCCAGTCCACCTGTAGTCACCAGCAAGTCTCTGGACTCCCAAAACTTTGAGTCCAATCCATGAATTTGCGTTTGTAGTTCTTTTAGTTTCTCTCGTAATGATATGTCTCTGAAATAAAATTTTTAATTGCATATATTTGATGTTAAAATAATAGTAACATAAATATCATACATTGCATGATAATGCAATATGTTATCCAACAGTGTGTTACTTAATTTTTTTTATTATTATTATTATTTCCCCATTAATTTATATATGCAAAGTTTAGCATGATAGGTATAAAATACCAAGTACTATAAACAATAATAATTAAAAAATTCTTACCCAGGCGTGGGTTGATATTGTAGTGCGTTCTCCAAAGTTTTGCCCTCCAATTTCAAGGTCATGTCACCGACCTCTACGTGAATTTTAGTGATTGGAAAAGTACGAGCGTTAGGCAATCCACCTCCCATAAAGACAGTTCCAGGGGGTGCAGTAGCATAGATTTTTGCTGAAATTTATCAGTAAATATGTATCGTCTACGAAAACGTAATCAATGATTTTTTTTAAACATATGTTTAATTTTTTTAATAATAATAATTAACGGCTTTTATTGGACGAAATCAGGCATACAGCCTCTCAATTTAACCCAACTGTTTTACAGTATATATTATAGTCAGTTACAAGTTATATTAATAGCCTTAGACGTATAACGTTACAAAATATAGTTTAAATAAGTCTTTTTAAGAAATTGTCATTAGAATTAGTAAATTTATTACCTCGACATTTAATTTAAGTGAAACAACTTTTCACTTAGATTTTTGTAAATGATAATAAATACGTATGTACGTTTAATACTTTTTGGTGTAATTACTCCAGAAAAGGAAACCCTTTTTGTGAAAATTTTCTCACGGTGTCAATTAAATCTTACTGGTATACTACTTTTCTGCAACCATTCTTTCAGAAAATTTTACTTAACATATCATTCAAATTTGGCATCGCGAGATCGTAATAATAATAAGATGAAACTAATTATGAGACGTTGCTTAAAAATTGTAGAACGTAAGAAAATAATTCTACCCTTTTTATATTTCCAACATGTTCAACCAATCTACAATTTGTTGCTTTTCAAGATTACAAATCATCAATTAAAATAATGTACTTACGCATGTCTCTTAAAGCATAACGAGGTCTTCTTGCTGATATTTGATTAATAAATCGATCATAATTCATCTTAAAATATACTATAAAATATATTATGATTCCTTATAAAGACTTGTTTCCAACAGAGGCTGTTGTTCAAGTAAAAAACAAGTGCAAATATTATAGAAAACTACCTCAAGTTTGCGTAAAAGATAAGAAGTATGATAAGAAACAACTTTTTTTTTATGTATAATATACTTTTTATAGTGTAGAGTTTTAATGAGGGATATTTGAAAATTATTCAAATAATTTTAGCATCATCACATCTTATGTTTAAAATTGAAATTAAATTTACCAAAAAATATATACATAATAATAAATGTAATTTTATGTCCTGCAACTTTTCTTACAGTATTGCTGAAAGAGTTGCCTATTTATCAGGTGTAAATAGAAAATGTTTGACTATCTATTGTACCATGTAGCTATTATATGAATAATTTTTTTATACTAGGTTTATTTATATAGGGTGTGTACGCATGACGTCATTCTGAGTGCTTTTTGATGCTCTACTTGAGCAATGAATAACATTGCTCAGCATAGGACAAACGTAGTTTTTGGCTATTTTCTTTGGAAAATTAGCTATTTTTTGGTCATTATTATTTTTCTTGCATACTTGAGGTACTAATTCAACCTGTTAACAGCATCAATGATCTCAAAAAAAATTGCGAATTATATTTTTAAACTGACAAAATGTGCCATTTTCCCATACCAGCCAATGTTATTTAGTACTCACTTATGACGTCGACTTTAACATGAATGAAACTACCCTATACTTTTTATGTTTTTATAAGCTATAATTTATGATATAAAAATATTAATAATTATTTCAATTTTTAGTCGATATAGTTATTATTAAGACAAGAATAATATCTTTTTTAGACTGTTTATCTGAGTATTTAAATTTAGGTATAAAGAATATGAATAGTTTTGATTCAAACTGCAATAGTACATAATAATGGTAATTGTATATTACGCAGGACCGCGATAATATATATTTTACCATTTAAATCCAGCACGTGTTTTTCTCATAAGAATAACATTGCAAATTTAGCGTGAGTTTTTAACTGGTAAAATATATTATTGCGGTCCTGTGTATACGTACAGTCCAGGTACAGGCACTATATATGTATAATGTACAGGATGTAACATAAATTTTACTGTATTTTCTTATGGAAATACCATGATGGTGTGTCTATGCGGAGTATCACATTAATGAACGTCTTTACTGTGGGGTCATAAGGTCATAAAATAATTATATTACATCACAGACCAGTATCTGTACGTAAATATTTTTACGTTTTAAGCTGAAACCAAATTTGACAAAACTTTTCATACAGGGTAACTTTATTTTTTCTTTACTTTTTTTAAGTAATTTAATATTATAGACGAAAGGATTAAACTTTCGGCTCGATTATATTTGTTATCTATAGCTCATTTTATGATTTTACTATATAATGTTTGGAAATAATGTTTGCTATGCAGCATAATTATATACTAGAATAATGCATTATAGTTTTGTGATTAAATTTAACTTAAAGGAATAGACCAGAGAAAAAAAAAAGCATTTATATCACTTGATGGGATTTACATAAATAACATTAGTTTGTCTCAAAACCCAACAGTAGCCCCGTAGCAGTGATTAGAAAATTCTATTTATGCAACCCGCAAAACATTTTCATACTAATTTTTACATGTTTCTGACGTCATAAACATGAATTTTTACGCAAATTGCATATTATACTTTACAGTATTTTCACGCTCTCTCGTGGGGCTACATTAACATTCTGGTAAAAATTGTCATCAGTTTTGAAGATCCCATTTTTTGTTTATTTATTAAAAAAACACATGTTGTTTTATGTGGTCTATGGCGTTAAATGTTATAAAATGCAGTGCAATGATTTATGATCTTTCTTAAAAACTGTAAATTAATTTTATTTACTTCTCTCTCTCTCTCTCTCTCTCTCTCTCTCTCTCTCTCTCTCTCTCTCTCTCTCTCTCTCTCTCTCTCTCTCTCTCTCTCTCTCTCTCTCTCTCTCACTCAAACTTATTAAATGTCATAACAACCCACACATTTCATCATATAATTATCAAACCTAAACAATTAATTAAAATTTAATGCTATATCATACAGTCCGACACATGCACGTGGAATGCAGTTGTGACCTCTATGCTCTAATATTGCATTTTATTATGATGTGCAATGTTATGCATTTTAAAATATAAAAAAACCAGTTCTTTAAAAAAAAAAACAACATAAAACGGAACTTGTATAACTTTTAAATGTCGGACTATATTATATACAAAAGTTCACTGCACTTTAATGATCAGGTTTTTCGTAAATGTTTAAAGTACTTATGTATAGGACAATCATATACGACAAAACAGGATTTAAAACAACATAATGTTCTGTTAGTTTCTAACTAATAATACTATTCATTACTTGTTTGTTTTTTAGATACAATTACGTAATAAAATTTTATGAGGATTTTTGTTTAACATAATTTTAGTTTACGTAAATATTTAAGGTACTTAATTATTACTTGAAGAATATTTTTAATATTTGTTTCTTTAAGATTTATATTATAGGCGTTTTAAATTTTAAAATTATTGCAATATAAACATTTTTCTTTTTTAATTTCTTGTACTGTTACAATTTATTCTATGTAAATACATACTTTATTAACAATTTTTATCTTTTGAATCTATTTTAATTTAAAAAGAATTATATATTAAATTTGTTTAAACTACAACAGGAAGCTTGATTGGGATCGAGGTACTTAGTTTATTACGTATATTTATTTTTAAGCTATTTTTTTTAGCAGTTAATTTTTATTGTCGTATATTTGAAAATCTAAAAATTTAGTGTATAGTTAAATTTAATCGTCTTTTTGTAACAACTTTTTTTAAAATTTCTTTAACTTAAATTATATAAATTTTTAGAACTAAGTGTATTTTTTTCAATCATTCAAATTCAAAATTCTTTATTCATTTCTTTTATCCAACATACATAATACAATCCAATGCATTAGTCTAAGTTATTGCCATAAATGACAATTTAGAAATGATTCTCAAAGTATTTACAACATACAAATAAAACAAAAAAGAAACGACACTTAATAATATTAATAATTTAACTTATATATATACAATTAGAATTTGTATTTATATTATTTCATCATTCATATTCATCAATTGAATAATACTGCTTATTTAATAGGAAAATTTTTAGTTGTTTTTTAAAAGCTATTAAATCATTTTGCTTTCTCATATCTCTAAAGGCAGTATTATTATTATAATACACACATACAGAGAGAGAGAGAGAGAGAGAGAGAGAGAGAGAGAGAGAGAGGTGTAAAACTGAAATATAACCAAAAATATTAAAAATAATAATTTACCAGTCTAAAACTGTTTTATATTTAAATATATATTTACCCAGTAGCAGCAAAGGCCAATAAAAACTGAATAATACTAATTAAATGTTTTTCTCTGCTGCCTCATATTAAAATTATGAGTATAATATTTATTTCTTAAATGGGAGTTGTTTGAAAGATCCAGCAAGATTCTTTATACAGTACTTAAATTTTCAAGTTATAGATTTACCTTTGATTTGAGGTAATTTTAAATGAAATAATATAAGTATTTATGACACCTTGTGTAATAACTATGCTATACATAATACATTATCTGCAATACAAATTATATTCGTTAAGAAATCACAGATTAAGATAAAAATAAAAAGTCTGGCATTTTTAGTTTAAGGTTGTCTACATGAGTTTTCATTTTACGAAACTTATAAAAGCATAATAATAAGCTTTCTTTGATTTACAATTTCAAATGCAGTCAGTAAATCTTATTTAGATATAAATTAATCATTAATTTACCAAGGTTTTTTAATAGCCTGAAAACCCTTACATTATACTCCTTACTATGTAGTTTCTAATTATTCGCTATTTGAGTATTCTATTTTACCAAATAATTTTTACGAAATAAGTAACATATTTTATAGTCTTATAAATTTTATACTTAATGTTTAAAGCAATCATTATACTTATTTACAATTTTATATGTTATACTTTTTATTATTACATATACTTAAATGCTTTAAATTATATAAAATGAGTTCAAAATTACGCAATCATTTGTTACGGCACAGATTATAGGCTAAAATCATATATCATTATAACAGCTTAATATAAAATTGAAACGTTTTTAATTTTTAACACCATCCGTTGCATTAAAATTAGATTAAGAAGAATTCTTAAAAAATAATTATATAACTTCTTTTTTTGGGAAACTGTATTTTTTGGTCTAAACATTTGTCAAAAGTGTTAAAAGAACTTTTAAATGTATATTAGCACCTGGAATAGATTTCTATATTTGTATAATTTCAAGAGAAATTTTGATTAGTATTTAATGATGCATGTTTTAATTAATTGGTTTATTTTTTATTTAAAATATTAATTAATTTTCTTTCAATATAACGATTAAAGAAATATTTTTCGCTTTTAATAATAAAAGTACTTTGTTGGAATGAATTTTTTTATTTCTTTAAATTTCTTATGCATACAGGCTGTAAAATACTAATAACATTTTTATATCATAATAAGTTTTAGCATAATAATACATGTAATTATAAAACTAATTACATGTATTATTATTATTTACTGACTTAATTAATGAAAACAAAATCGTTTCATAATGAAAATGTTTTACGTGCAAGTATTTTATATGCATAGAAGTTTATAGAACAAATCCAAATGCTTATACTAACTTTTTTATATTAATGTTGATTAAACACCCACCGATAAGACTTCATTGTCTAGGTGGGACTTATCTATATATTTATTTTTATTAAGGGGGGGGGGGAAGTTAATAAAATTTTTGCACTTTTTTTGGATTAAACTTTATTAAAAATTTCTATTTTAAATTTATACATATTTCATTAGTGGAATATAAGAATGATTACTGAAAGAGAAAAAAAAATGATTTCATTCATATCCAGAATGCAGGCATTTAGTAAAAAAACAACTAAGTTAAAATTTCATCTCATTTCTTTTTAGTTTATGTAGTAAAATGTAAGTGGCAGGAAAAATATTGTTCAAGTAAAAGCATGAAAGTTTAAGTCTGGAACTTTAAATTTAAAATTTTTTAAGGTTTTTGAGGATTATTTACACTCTAGCTTTTACTATACACTATAAAATAGAATATTATAATCTATACCAAGGACCGTATTATAATATGTGCATAGTATTTGTTAACGCAATGCCATATAGTTTTAGTTTTCACAAAAATAAATACGTAATAAGCATGCTAGCTCAATGCATGCGCTATATTGTATAATAATACTATAGTGATTACTGATTATATTACACAATATACTGTATAGTATAATACTAAAGATTTTCAGCTCATAATTACTTGTGTTGTTACAAATAGCAACATTTGTACTCCACAATATAGCAATAATATAGTTCATTGCAGCATAAATTACATAATTTAATTTTTTCCGTGTATGTTTGACGAGCAAAGAAAACCAGTATGAGCTGTCAAGTAAAAGATTTTGAGCATATCCGCTTCTACAGGTAGGTATGTATGTACATGCTTATATATAGTACTACGTTAAATCGGAAGTACAAATGATCAAAATTTACATTGCCAGCTTCGCGTAAATTGACTCGATAATCCAAAAAAATTATGAATAGTGAGGAAAAATAATAAAAAAACTATGAAAAAAATAATGATAATATAATATAAAAAAAAAGCTCAAAATATATATTTCAAATAAACGGAAGAAAAATCAAATATGGTAATATGGTATAAGATTACTAGACAATATTTGCTTGTGGAAAATATACCATCATGAGTGCGATTTATTAAAGTAATTTGTTCACCCAACAGTCTTAGAAATCCTATGATCCTACGTCCCAGAAGTTCTCAACATTTAAGAATTCTAAAATCTTTTTTATTTAATATAAGGAATTTAATGAAACGCACCATATACTAAAAATGGATATCCATAGTTTCTTGTATAATATACTTTATTATTATATAATATTATATTATATAGAAATATGTTGACAGTCTCCAAATCTCCATATTCATTACATTGCCAATTACAAAAGCCATTTATAGAATTTAATTTTATTTCACGGTGTCCGTACGTGATACGGGATAAAAAAAATATATATCACATAAAAATAGCATTAATAATTAAAGTATAATATTACACACACGCACAATATAAGAATTATTATAACCTAGATCTAACAACTAAATACAGGTAGGATCATGATAACAGTTCTCGCGCTACAGATGTGTCTGGGGGAGGGGAAGGAGAAATATTAATAGGGGGAGTGGGGGGAGGCTCACGCAAGAGCAATCATCAGGAAGAAAGCAACGATCAGTAACGTGCTAACTCTTCTACATTACAGATATGGAATTTTACGTGCAGTGTTTTAATTTTTTATAGAAGAAGAAGAAGCAAAAATAACTATTATATTATATAATACGGATTATTTTATGTATAATAAGGTATGTAACCATGTTTTTCTTTATTTTAGTCAAGTGCGTTATCTTTGATTTTGTGTTAATACGGGTTTTGCATATTGATTAAATAAGCCCTGTCAATCTATAAAAGATTTTTTTAAATGAGACCAGTAAAGTGGGAATCAATCATCGTTTAGAACCAAATTTCATTTAATGTGATTTATTGCAAATTTCTTCTTTAAAAAAAAATACTATTGACAGAGTTATTGTTATTTATTACCAATTTGAATATAAAAATCCAAAAAATCACTCAAGGGGAGTTTTAAAAAAATTGTTATTTCTAGCATAAATTTATTTGTTTATCATTCATTTATTATGAGCAACTCGTATTTTTTTCACGGAAGCTTTAATTAAATGGTTTTCAAAAAATAATAATAAAAAGACAATATATATGGGCATACATAAATTTTTATGCTAAAATCATACAGAGGAATTATAAAGTGCAGGTATAGAAAAGAAATGCATAAGTCGCAAAATAATAACCTAAAATTATAACTTCGTTATAGCTTAATTAGTTCAATGTAAATAAATGAATTTAGTAATAATAATTTGCTTTTATTAAGAGGTCAAAAAGGGTACATACCCACTTACATGATCCTCTGACTTTTTTTTTTTTTTTTTTTTTTTTTTTTTTTTTTTTTTTTTACAATAATCACTTGTCAGAGTGTTTCATAATTTAAGTTTTATACAGTACATATAATTATAAGTTTTCAATAGAATACTATTTAAAATATTAATTAACTTTACAAATTTTTACTAAATAGAAGAAGGTATAATATACAATTTATATAATCTCCAATGCCTATGAATTTTGAAATTTTATGTTTCTATATTATATCAAATTATATTTTATGAAAATAAGCTATGAAATACTAAATATAAATTATGAAATATAGGAAGGAAAAAAAAAAAAAAAAAAAAAAAAAAGGAAATGTTCCAAGGTTATATATGAAAAAAAGCAATTTAATTACAATTTAAAATTAATATAATATATAATAAACAATAATATAGAATTTTTTATAATTTATTAAATCTAATTTAAAATCATACAGTGTAACAAATAATTTTTTATAAATATTATTTCTGAATGAATTGCAGAAAAATATTTTGACTTTTTTTTTTTTACTTTAAAACAAAAGTATGCGTAAATCATTGTTCCATATAAATTTTGCAAGCAATAAAGTCACTAAAAAAAAAATTATAAATTAAAATGACCAATGCAATTAATTATTGCTTACAATTGCTATAACAGTATAACTTTTTATATAAAATAATCAATATAATCCTCAAATTACAGAGAATTTGATTACTTGATTTTCTTTTTCTTTCGGTCATTCATTTATTTTATTTATTGTAATAAATATGGTTGAAATAGCCTTGTATGTTTCTTAAATAAACTTATTATTATTGAATAAAGGAATGAGTGTGCCGCGTTTAATTTCAATTAAAAAACTATAAAAAATTGCACATTCTTGCTTCTTTTATATCATATTATTATTTGTTATTGGTACAAGTGCTTACATTACACAAAAAAAGTTATAGAAATCGAGGTATTTTTAAAGCAGAGCTTAGCTTTGTAAAATATATTATTATATGATGCCTTGATGTTTATATAATGTTATTATTATTAAAAACTAGGTGTGTGAGTATAAATTTGGTACAGGTAAATTATTCACAAACTCGTTTTTCTCTCAACTTTTGTCCTATATATTTAAATTTTACTACCATACTTCTCTTTAGTTTGGCACGTACAGTACAAAACATGCATGTTATGTGATAGTACATAAGAAATATGACAATGATATTTCATTTCTTTATGAATTAGTCTTGATTGAATTTTATTTATCGACAGATAGTTTTTCATAAATACACATTTATTAATTTATTTCATATGCACATTTGAGATACCAACGGGTAGTTTTGAGTTCCAGTATGACCCTGTAAAAGCTATGCAAAGCGCGGAAATGTAAAACTCTTACTAAAAACAAATTTAGTATTACATAACGTAATAGGAATAAGATAATTTATAAATATTATGATGACATGAAGTATCATCAAATAACTGCATTTCTTTGTGCATAAAAGTTGTAGCATTTTTAATTTTTTATAATTGTTTTTATTAGTTTATGCTAAACATTGTCACTCATACTTCAGAAACTTTTTTTTCTTTGTGTGACCAATATAGCGTCTGGAAAAAATAACAAAACAGCAAAACACAAACAAAAGTGGCTGCTTAAAAAAATCCCTCTTTTTTTTTCAGAACTCATTTAGTCTGTAAAACTTGAGCAAAATGTTAATTAATAATAATTATAATTAAACAAATGAGGAAAATGTCATTTCTAACATGCTTGACAATGTACCTTTTTCCACAAAGATGGCGATGGAGCGCAAGGATGAACAAAATGGTCTATGGTTTAAAGCTTGGTTCCTTTCAGAATTTCAGTTAAATTTTTTTATCGTGCTCTTTATATTATAGTAACACACACATCATATTCCGCTAGAGAAAGAGAGAGAGAGAGAGAGAGAGATTTTTACTTTGTTACATCCTATATTACCTCAATTGACTCGATTTCAAAAGTACAGAATAACTTAAATTGCAAAATGCGGTTAGTATGTATATAATTTTGCTGAAAGCAATATTTCTATTCTTTACTCCACTTTTCAATGAAATTGCATTCTATATATTTTGTATACCTAAATAATTGCATATAATTTATACTTATAAAAAAATGTAATTGAAGAGTTGTATGTGTGTAATTATTTGATCAGATACAGTAGATATACTCTCAATATAAGCTCATTTTTACTTAATTATACAAAAAATATTAATATTATTTTCAATCTAAATTACTATATACGCGGATTTTTTCTTCGCCCAAGGTCTTTGTACGCTTTATAGTTTTAGGTAAACAGCGCAACAAGTCATCTTCTTATTTTTTTTTTCCAGAAATTACTAGCGTTCGTCAATAATTACAGTACTTCAATGCACCAGATAGGTATAATGTCATTTTATGGCTAGATTAGCTAATGAAATTAAAAGTACTTGAAAGATCATTTTTATATAATGAAGGTTATCGGTTTAAAACCTTCTTAAAAAATTTCTATGGCTTAAAAGACGTACAAGTATTTCTCATTTAAATTTCTCCTGAATCGGTGGAACAGTTTTCTCAAAAATTGCAAAAATTGCAAAAAAAAAAAAAAAAAAAAAAAAAAAAAAAAAAAAAAAAAAAAAAAAAAGTTTAGCCTTATAATAAGCGTAATGTTAAATTAGGGGACCCTTATGCCTTTTCCCATGTTTCCCCTCGTGCTATAGCGATAAGCTTCATAATATTAAAATAATAAAAGAAAGATAATTGTTATAAAATGATGCTCTTAGCAAGGGCTGATATTATCAGAAATAGAAAAAAGGTTTTTATTTATTAATTTTTAATTCGATTACTATTATTATTTATTTCCCTTTTTTTACATTTATTTAGGAAGCCAATACGTTATTTTGAGTATGTGGGTCTTACTGGCTGGCTCGTAATAGTAATAAATAACAAATATTATTAAGTTTATAAAGTCTTTGCCCCCATCTTTGAAAACTAAATTATGTTATGCTATTCCAACTTTCTGTATTATATAAATGAACACTATTTTCTGTGAGTTATTTGGCTATAAATCTAACAAAAAAAGTATTTTTACTTTTTTTTTTTAAATTATATGAAGTAAAAGTGAATTGAACTGGACAAATTTTTTCATTGAAGCGAGCGAACAGACATCATACTCATACTTTATAAAATTGTTGTGTGGAGTTTTCTAAAGCATGTAATATATTTTAAGTTAAAACAAATAACAATAAGAAATTATTACGCTACTCTCAGTTAACTCTTCTAATTACTACACTGCAATTCCATATGAAAATAAAATATTTATTATATATATATTTACTAAAAAAATCACGAAGCACCAAATTTATTAGAAATGTTCATAGGAATGATTTACAAAATATTTTCAAGTTCAAAATAAGTTATATAGCATGTTTGCGCACTTAAGTTAAATTTTAAAAGTAACATTTTAAAAATAAAAAGATTAATATCTTGAAAAATTATTCTGTAAAAATTTCCCCTTTTTTTAAACATTATTAGTGCGTAAATATAAATTCAACGTGACCCTTTTTTTATATATTAAGTTCCTTTTGTTTAAAATGAAATCACTTAAAATACAATAGTCGACCTTCAATTTTTTCTTCTTCTTCTTCTTATATTTAAAATAAGCATTTCAATCGATTCGTACCGTTATAAATTTTTAAATAAACATTTTACATGGAAAAAAAAATACTTCTTTAAAAATTGACAATAGATTTTTTTTTTTCTTTTTGCAAGTCATGTTCTTAAAGAAGTATAATAATTTAAACATTAATTTCCGTATATCTTCACATGCAGTTTTATTTTATGTATTGTTTCTGTTACGCATGGTTAAGTATATCATGTGAATAAATAATTAGAAAGTGAGAATTATTATTGTTATTGTATTTAATTAATGAAATTTTTTTAAAACATATTAAAATTAAAGATAATTATAATAATTTTTAATAAAAATAATAATATGGTGTTTAAATATTTAGTTTTTTCATAAAATTTAACATTCAATTGTTATCTGTATAATGTTCTGTATAGTGTGAATCTCTTCTTTATTTAAGTGATTTGTTGGATTTATGAAAAATGAAAAATAATAACAATAGAATAACTTTATTTAAGGCGCATACACGGCTTTTTCAACCGTATTATATGAACCTTGACCAGAAAAATACATTTTTAAATAACAGATTTACAACAAATATTTGACAAAATAGCATTATCATTGGCGAGGCTTTTTTTTTTTTCTTTCTTTCTTTTTTTTTTTTTTTTTTTTTTTTGAATACGCTTATTGCTTAATTTAATTACTACATATATCCCACAAAGCTTTTTGTCAGTATGACAGCAGAAAAATATCAAAAAATTAAAATGTTTGTTCTGAGAGAGAGAGAGAGAGAGAGAGAGAGAGAGAGAGAGAGAGAGAGAGAGAGAGAGAGAGAGAGGATACAAATATATTCAAATGCACCTTACCAGCACAGAACCTTTAATAACAATCAACTACAGAATGCTTTAATTATACTCGTAGATTCAATTTTATTGCAACGAGATTGCATAATATGGGGATCATTGGATGCAAGTTTAATGAAAATATATCATTGATTTATTATACTATTTTCACCATAAATTCATTCATTCAATAAAAAATTACGCGGAAAGTTACTATACGCATAATAAATAATACGCACGCAGCACACTATATTTTAATATCGACTAGAGTAGAAGCTGCTGTATCTTATATCTGCTAAAAGTGATGATACTTTTTTTACTAAATGATAACATTGTCTTTGAGAGTTTAAGCTAGTTCATATTAAAAAATGCTAACAAACCACATAATTGTGCACTTCAATTTAATTTATTTCAAACGAAGATAAAAAAAATACAAACATAAAGTTTATAACTTAATTGAATAATCACTGCCTTTGCAAAATTTAATTTTAACATATTTTAACATAATTCTCTTAAAAAAAGAAGTATATAAACAATGTTACATTGTTAATTATCAACAGTATTTGCGTGCAAACAAAATAATGGTTTAACTACATAATGTAAGAATTTCTTTTAATATAATATATAGCATAAAGCTTCATGGTTGTAATATATTATTTAAAATAATTTAAAAACTCACCATGAAAACAATTAAGCACTATATTATTTATTATATAAGTAAAAAGAGAGACAGTTAAATAACATTAAACAGAATAGTGGATTTTGTTATATAAATAAATAAATAAAAAGATGACAATTGTCACTTTGTTTTGTAGTTTCTATAACTGTAACATAACAACCCGTTCTCATAGTAACAATACTAAAAATGTTAAACAGTTTTGTTTTCTAAGTTTTTGTTTTCTTCTTCTTCTTTATATTTCTTTCTTTTTTAGATTTTTTTGGAGTAACATTTAAAAACAAAAAACAAAAACACTTTTTTTTTTTTACTATTAACTGATATTGTATTATTTTAAAATGTAATTGTATCAACGTCAAAGTTAAAGTTTTAATTAGTTTTAATCATGTTGTTTAAGTTCAGTTTTTTTTTTCATACTATAATTTAATTTTGGTTACTATATCATAGTATATAAACATACATTTTAGCTTGATTATTATTATTATTATTATTGTCTTTCTAGATTTCAATGTGTAAAAAATTCACCGGAATATTGTAATATCCAATTAAGCATATATATAATGGACCACTTGCAATGAAATGTTTTTAACTGTTACAACGTGTAAGTGAAAACTATTTTTTCCATAAGAAATGCATTAAGAATTTCTAATTATTTAAAAAAAATTGTTGAATGAAAGTGGTCCATTGGAACCTTCAATATTGTTTAAAAATTCCTGACTTTAGATTTTTGTTATCTCTAAAAATATTTTATTACAATTTTTTTTGATCAAAGGTAGAGGTGTTATAAAATAAAGCCATCTGCTAAATGTTGTGAATTATGAATGTAATTATGATTTACAAGTGACAAAATGCGTGTAGTTTTGTAAATGTCTAGAAGACTACACTTTATAATTATTATGAGAAAACATTATATCTATAAAAATTATTAAAATATAATATATTTCTATTTTCCTCTCTTTTAAATGAAAATAAAATCAACGAGTGGAACCAAAAGTTATAATAATTTTACACACTTTGAAAATCATAATAATTATTTTGAAGTATTTTTTTTTTAATGCTAGATAAAATTATTTGATATAGAAATTTTAACTTTTTGCATGCTATATAATTTTTAGTTGCGAACAAATAATAAACGTTATTAGGTATACAATTAAAAATGAAAAAAAGAGGACAGATTAAGACATAATAATATATAAATTGTTCTAATTTTCTAAAATTATAAAATGTGAAAACATCGCTATTACCTTGTGTTTTTATGCATTTTTAATTATAGGCTTGATACCTTTGCTATTTTATCCTTGCCATGCAATAATAATTTCAACGAGTAAAAACAAAATAATAATAAAAGTTGAAATATAGGATGTTCCATGACAGTTTAATAAAATTTATTACTATTTCCTTTTAGCAATGATTAGCTTTGCATTTTTACTGTGATATGACACTTTACATATTAAATAAATTATTTCATTTTTTTTTTTTTTTTTTTTATATATATCGATGTTGGGATGCAGAAATGCGACCGATGAGAAAAATCATGAGTAAAAACCTCATGATTTTTCTCATCGGTCGCATTTCTGCATCCCAACATCGATATATAACATATTATGAACATTAGCAGATTATTACAATATATAATATACTTGTACTAGTACTATTATACTAATATTCAAAATTTTATATATATATATATATATATATATATATATATATATATATATATATATATATATATATATATAGTGTGTGTGTGTGTGTGTGTGTGTGTGTGTGTGTGTGTGTGTGTGTGTGTGTGTGTGTGTGTGTGTTACAAGTAATTGTGCCTACTTTTTATTTCACTTGCTTGCAAAAGTGTTATAAAAAAAATATTTTGCACATTATTATTAAATAAATAAAAAAATGTATAATTTTGGACTAGTAAAATGTTACTTGGCATACAAATTTAAATAATACAGTCTACAGTATTTAGCTGATTAACTATTATATAGTTTTAAAATTCATACTTTTTTCTTCTGATCTTTTTAAAAATGAATAATAATAAGTTCAAAAATTATATTGTGATTTTAAGACGCACTTGAACAATATAATTGCTATATTAAATGTAATTATATTTAAATTTTTGTGCTGTGAAGATTTAAATAAAGATTATACTTGTTTAAATTAATTATGTATATTGTTTGCTACAAGTCAGTTTTTTTTATTTATAAATTATTTAAAGAAAGGACGGAAGCGTAAAATGTACTGACTTTAATACATCATATTAAAAGAAAGAAAAATAATAAATAAATGAATTATCTTATTCAATGTATTATATTTAGCCGTAACTGTGAACTATAACATGATATTACAAACAATAACAAAGTTATCATGTTGTTAGAGTTTGAAATTAGTAATTAAATTTAAATATAGTAACAGTTTGTACCATAATATTATAGTTTAGGTAATGTTAATAATTATACAACACCTAAAATATTAATATACTGTACAGTATTATATAGCTTTACGCTTCCATTTGTTATTATTAAATTCAAAGTTTAAATTTTAAATATTTTATGCTTACTCTATTTATTTATTAACCAAAAACAGGCTTGCGCCCAATACATTGGTGGTACACTCACTCACAAGGGATAGTATGGACTTGTCCGCGCGCTTTGGCGATGAAACTTGCAGGGATGGTGTATTTTACGTCAAAATAGACCCAAAAAAAATTATAGCTGCTGACCGCCATATTTGGGCCTTTTACGGCCCATTTAAGTTTGCATTTAAAACCATGTATTTTAAATGGACCCAAAAATTTTTTTTCGCATCTCGTCGAGTAAAATATCAAAGTAGATGGTGTATTTTGACGTAAAATACACCATCCCTGCAAGTTTCATCGCCAAAGCGCGCGGACAAGTCCATACTATCCCTTGTCAGTACAAATAATCAATGAATTAAAATTAAAGTAAAAATAACACACGCATGCACATATTCATTAAATTAGGATTACAGATTATGCATTTTTTTTTTTTTTTTTTTTTTTTTTAATTCTACGTTACAATTTTCGTACATTTTTCGTCCAGCCAAGATCCTCATTTGGATCTTGTCGGCTGGTTCGAATATCAATAAATAAAATTACAGTTTTTTAACTTTTTTTATAATTTAACTAAAAATAAGATTTACAGCATCCAATTACACACTTTTTTTTTAATGTTTTATTATTACATCTTTTTGTAAATTTTACATAAATTAAATTATTACTATTTTTCTGAAGTACTTCATTTTCCCTTTGATAATGTACATTAATTTATAGTGTTTCATGCATCCATTTTTTTATTTCTGTTTTTACTTTTTTTACGTCATCCAACTCTCTCAAATTGTTTGGCATAACATTGGCATAACATAATAATTGCTGTTCAACATTCCTGTAATATAAACTTTTTTTTTTTTTTTTTTTTTTTTTGTATTACAGGAATCATTGAAAATGTCAATGTTTATCTCATTGCATAATGTTGTAGCTCTCGTTATAAAAGGAATTTTTAGTCACATCGGTAGTACAAATAGGAATACTAAAAAGAGATTGATTTCTTAATTTTTTTTTTGGAGGGACATGAAAGTTAATTTGGGTTACTTAGTTGAATCATCAACTTGATTGCATATTATAAGAATAATAATAATTAATAATTATTGATATAATATATAATTGATCTAGTAGTTTCCAAACTTTATGGGTATGAATGCACGTATACTGTAATTGCTACAAAAAATCTTGAAATATATGCATTACATTTTTAATGCTTATCCCATAAAATAGATTGTTCTGTAAAAATATAAATAGCAAATAGATTTATTTCATGTATGCAGCATTTATTAAAATAATAATTTTATATAAAAAGCAAGGATTTTTTTTTCAGCAGAGTTTGCCATACTATAAAAATTTGTTGATTATAATCTCTTATGCTTATATAAAATGATTTAGTTCTCTCTTTTTTTTTTAATATTTTAATATGAGCAAACTTACATTATAAATAATAAATAAGTCACTGTTGCCTGAACATGGATATTATCTTTAATTAAAATTTCTTAAATTGTTTTATTAAAACTCAAAACACGTTAAATTGTATGTAATATTCCTTATTTAAAAATTTTCCAGCCTCTACGTCTACGTGCAATAGTTAACTCGTGAAATGTCTGTATAGTTTCAAAATGCTAAAGAGATAGGAAATTAGGGATCCGTTTGCTTTTTCTGCTCTAACAAGTATAATCGGCTGGTGAATTACACAGGTTAGCCCCAATCAACCATTCTTAGAACACGTTTAAAATTATTTCAAAGATGGGTTTAAATGATTGAAAAAAAGAGAGAAGAGAGAAGAGAGAAGTGAGAGAGAGAGAGAGAGAGAGAGAGAGAGAGAGAGAGAGAGAGAGAGAGAGAGAGAGAAGCGATGACAGGCAAGATAAAAAGGCGCTGATTACGTTACTTTATAACACAATTTACAGTTAATTTTAATAAAAATATACGCGTGTGGCTTAAAGATCTACACCATAACTTGCATGCAAAGTTAGAATTTAAAATATTGGTGTATATTTATATATTTACTATAAACTATATAACGTGTCAATTCTTAATTAAAAGTATATAAGAGTGTATATTTCATATTCAATTAAGATTGAAATCAAAATCAAAGCATATATGTATAAATTAAGGTAAAACTCAATGTTTATTAGAGACTGTATCTTGCGTATAACTGTATTTAAATGTCTTAATTTTTTTATGCAGTTCATCTTTTATTGCATGGACTTTTTTTTTTTTAATTTGATGTATTAGTTAATAACAGTGTAAATGAGAAATAATTACATTAAAATGTAATTTGAAAAGGTTGTATACGTACCCACAAAGAAAAAAATTAAAAAATATATTCTTTGAGGGTATTACTAATAAGGATAAAAATAATAAAGTACGTATATAAATGCCATTATTCTCAATGTTGTTAATTTTTGTTTCCCCTCTTAATTGTACATTTTTTAAAAGAAAATTAAAAACTGATATAATCGATAAAAATGTAGAATATGTACTAAATAACTTCAAAAACAGCATGTAGTAGTATACAGTATAATTATAAGAAAGAAAAATATAATAAAATGCGATGATATCTTATTCTCGATATATAGGTAATACGTTCATCAAATTTATTCGCATATATATCACTATCATAAATATTATGAACAGTTCTTTTTTTATAAAGCAGATTTTTGTTTCATATTTTATGCTGGTCACTTAATCATAAATAACTTTGAATTATTTAAAAATGTCTTATTTTACTTTTATTAAGATTTATTTAAAGCTAACATGAATTTTATTTACGGTTCAGAATAAACAGCAATATAAATTAAAAAATTAAAATATAATAGCTTTAAATTTGAAGTTACATAAAATAACAATCAATTATAAATATATAAAAAAAAGTACACAAACACATATCCTATCGCAAACTATAAACATGAAAATAAATAATTACAATTTAATTACGGAACTATAACATAATATGTTACAGCATATATATTTAAATAATTTATATAATATAATACTTAACTGTTTATATTGAGAAAGCATATGGTTCACAATAAATAAGTAATACACAACATATGTTAATATAAAGTATTTTATTTATATATATATATATATATATATATATATATATATATATATATATATATATATATATATATATATATATATATATATATATATATATATATATATATATATATATATATATATATATATATATATATATATATATATATATATATATATATATATATTGTTGATTAGCAGGTTTATGTGATGATATGAATGGTCAAAATGGTAAATGTATATAAAAATAATTTTTACAGCTACGTATGCATATATATATATATATATATATATATATATATATATATATATATATATATATATATATATATATATATATATATATATATATATATATATATATATATATATATATTCAGTACTAGTTCTGCTTGACGAAATTACTTAATTTTTATTTTTAAAAGTCTTTCGTATGAGTAAGATATTGGAAGAGAGAGAGAGAGAGAGAGAGAGAGAGAGAGAGATTTTAAGTATCAATAACGGTAGATTTTCTTTCAATGGTCCAGAGCATATAAGATGATATAGAAAAACTACTGCTTTATAATAAGACGCTACCGACTGCGTATTTTTTCTTTTTTAATAAACTTGTTTAAAGTGATGACCGTGATGACTTTAGAAATAGACATTAAATTTAAAAACCAATAATTATATAAGGAAGAAAAAATAGCTTTGAGAGTTAAATAAGCAATATAATATTATTATATATTAATTGTGGAAATTGATTTTTTTTTTTTTTTTTTTTTTGCTAGTAACTTTAAATATTTACTATTGTATAGAATTTTATAAAGACTTATTTTATACTGTACATAATATATAAAACATTACAATATGACATAACACAAAGATTTGGAAAATTTTATATTTAGTGGTTTGGGTATTGAAATGTTTTCGTCACTTTTATACAAAATAAATAAAAAAAAAAAAAAGGTACATAATTATATTTTACACATAGAATATAAAATTTTTGTTTTCATGGAAAAAAATTAAATAAATAAAATTAAATACTTTTTGTACCTTGATGAAGTAAATTTAAGTTTCCTTTGCTTTCATTAATTTTGTAATTAAAATTTTTTAAATGTCATGTTAATCATCTTTTTTTTTATTAATTGCAATAAATTTTTATCAGCAATCTTTTAATAAAAATTATACAAAAACACTTATCAAATCTTAACAAAAAAACATTGGTTTACAACCAAACAAAAAAATCTTGTTAGCACAATGTTCAGTGAGCTGTGACATTTGTGATTGATTTAAAAAGTAATTTAAATTGAAATACCGTATCATTAAAGTTTATATTCGCTATACTTCATAATTTTAGGCTCTGTGAGTGGAAAAATATATATGTTTTTGCGTTCTTGAAAATAATATTATATCACACGGTTTTTATTACAGAATATATAATGTAGTGTATTAAATTTTGAGACAATAAAAAAATAATAATAAAAAAAAAACTTTTTATAGTAATTGAATATAAAATAATTATAAAGCATGCCATAGTTTTATAAGTGTGATAAACTAATAAATATAATAATAAACAAAATGTAAATAGTATATTTTGTATATTACTGATTTTATTAATAGAAATGCTAGAGGAACTGTTATATTAATGCACGAGTAAAGATGCTCTCTGGAAGCTGTTATTATACAAAATATGACAACTATTTGAGAAATATAATATTATTGTATACCACACATACGCTTGAGAAATAAAAATACAATTTAGTGTGGAGAGCATTGTAAGGAACAAATACGAACCAAAATAATTTATAAATAATACTTCAGGTAAAATAGCTTTTTATTATTATTATTATTATTTTTTTTTTTTGCTCCACATATATATACGTTTATAATAATTGCATTATTATTTTGTTACTATTATTCCGACCCGACCCCCCAGCAAGTGAAATGCGTAAATAAAACCATTAGTAATTCAATCATTCAGAAAAGCTTTTGAACATCAAATCTTAAATTAAAGTTATGTAAAAAAAATAAATAAAATAGGCCAGGTAAAATAAATTGATAAAAAAATCTAAACAATAGTATAATTAGATTCACATCTGTTATTTTGCATTGTTACGAATTACTCATTCTATAACAATGAATATTAATATTATTACACAATTAATATCGTTGAAGGAAAGAAGTTAGAGAAGTGTGAATTTAATGTTATATCTTCAGTGTGTATTTTTTATTATTAATATATTTTGTAGTTTTTTTTTACCGTCATTCATAAAAAATTTGATTTTTTTTTTTTTTTTTTTTTTTTATTAATTAATGAAAAGTTACTTTATCTTGTCATGTTTGTATTCATATGTTACAAATATTAGGACAAAAAAAAGTATAAAACGTTGTATTGGATTTTTAGATACTCGTTCAAGGCTTTTAAAAAATATAAGGTAGGAAATATTTAAATATTAAGAAACTTTAGAGGAGATTTAAGTTTATGTATGTTTATAATAACAAAGATTTTTTTATCATGTTCATTTTTTTATTATCATTATTTTTTATTATTTTAGTGCAACAGTTCTAACTAAGTTATAATATTGAATTGAAAAGTAATTATTCTAAGAAAAAAGTAAAGATAATTATGGAAACAAAAAATACAAGGAAAGAAAACAAAAATTACAGTTATAATATAATCATAAGTTTATCTACCTTTCAATTTTTAATCATATTGCAGAAAATAATAATTAGATCATTATATTGAAAAAGTAAATTTTAAAAACCAAAACATTATATTTACATTAACAGAAATTCACTTTTATATACGAACATATTTATTTTTTTATTAATTAAATTTGCAATTTGAAAAGTGATTTTATTTTTCATATCATTAAGGAAATATGAATTTAATTTAAATTGTCATGGTCATATAGATGTGACCGTAACTTTTGAAGTTAGAATAATTCAATTTTATGATAAATGTTATGAATAATTTTTATATAAATAAATAAATATATATATATAAATATATTTCACTTTATTTATTTCTTACTTTTTGTATCCATAATGACATAAATATATTAAATTAAGTTTTAGGGACCAAAATCTCTCTCTCTCTCTCTCTCTCTCTCTCTCTCTCTCTCTCTCTCTCTCTCTCTCTTCATTTTTTTCCCGAATTCTTGAAATAATTATAGAAGTACTTAAACATGTTTAGGGGAAGTGTAAGAGGCTCAACATCTCCCGTCTAATGCTATATAGCAAATTTGATATCATTTAAAGTTGATATTTAGTCAGAGCTATACCACTAATACAAATTTCAGGGCTAGTCACTAGGGATGACAAAAATAAACATTGCGCCTTATGAGACTAAAATTCCAAACACTCGTAGTTCAAAATATTGCATGATTACTCCCCCTTTTTTATATTACTTGGGGGGTTTCTTGGTCTTATAAAAGTACTATTCTATCTAAAAAAAAAAAAAAAAAAAAAAAAATCAGGTCCACTTGACGATTAATTTTATAATTTTTGATTAGCTGATCACTACGGACCACTACTCTTAATCTCTAATAATAATTATATAAATTTTAATAATAATAATTACATTTGATTATTTGCTTCGAAACAATGAAAAGCTATATCAATAAAATTTTATGTGTAACCACATTTTCTCACAACGAGATTATTGAAAATAATTTTGGTTAAATAATATTAATAATAATAGTATATTATTTAACATATCGCCTGTGGTTGTTATATAATACAAGTTCATCGACATAATACAAGTTACGTAACCAAAATTCAATAATAATATAATTATACTTAAATATTTAATGAAAATTGGTACACATGTATTTTTCTTGTTTAATTTAAATTTGTATTGAAATTTTACTAGATTTCTTTATGTTTGTTACACTATTATCAAATTATATATTAAAAATTTCAATAAATGTATATATAGTATTTTCATATTTCATTTAAAGTATATGGAAACTAAAATATACCGTATCGTAAATTTAAAAAAAAAAAAAAAAAAAAAAAAAAAAAAAAAAAGTGCTAAACATGATCATTTTTATGTTATTCTAAAAGTTGACATTGAAAAAATATATACTCGTTTAATTAAATAGCGACATTAGTCATTGAGTAGACTTACATTGCCAGATTTTTTTTTATAATATGTAACCAGTTTTTTTTAGACGCTGAAGAGTGTTTTAAATGTTATTTTATATTAACTATACACGGCTACTGTGCGCAATACAAAATGTCTCTTAAGAGACATTCCCTGAGAAATTATAAATTATAAAACCTTCATAAATATATTGCATAAATAATTATACATTATATGTGTCTTTAGCTCCCTGTAGCCCTACAAATTAAGATGAAAAATGAAATTCAGGAACTCGTATTTACAAATTTCATTATATCTTACATTAGTATACATAAATCAATAAGTTTATTAATCAGAGAATTACGTGCTGTTAGTAATATTATAGATTTTGTCAATAGAGAACAACATAAATATTTACAAATATACACATAATAAAAGGTTGTGATTCATAAAACACTTAGTTCATCCGACCGAGAATTGTCAATCTTAGTAAGAAATTTTAAATAAAAGCCTTCAGGTGACCTAAGAGCTTTGATGAATCGCTTTTCTTTGCAATTTTTAAACGCCAGTTTCTTGGGCTATAGACGAGTTAAGAGACATTTATTTGTGTATTTGTGTGGCCCCATCTCCATGATGATAATCATAGTCGCCGTAATCGCAGTACGCAGTAGTTCTTTAAACTACTGCTAAAAAGCAATTGTTATAAAAATAATGACAATAAACCTAATGATTTTAAAATACAAATTTTTACACAGAATAAGTGAAATAATTTTCATTGATATCTTAAAGGCATAGAAAACATGAAACAACATTTTCTAAACACAAAATGGGATCTACAAAACTGATGATAATTTTTACCAGAACGTAAATGTGACCCCACAAAATAGTTTGAAAAAAATGTAAAGTATGCAATATTCCTGTATATGACGTCATAAACAGTCAAAAACTAGTATCAAAATGTTGTGTGGGTTGCATAAATTGAAATTTTCTGATCACTGCTACGGAGCTACAGTTGGGCTTTGAGACCAACTAACGTTATTTATGTAAGTCCCATCAAGTGTTTTGTGATATAAATGCTTATGTTTCCATGTTGTCTATGCCTTTAAAGAATTAAAATAATTACAAAACTAATAAACAATCTTTGAAAGTATAATATTTCTATCGCATTAATTTATTTTACAATTTTTTTTAAACCTTTTTAAATACCACACCAGTAAAGTGTTTTCCTATATAATACATGTCATATAAATGATTATAAATACCTAAGTGAAGACATAATTAAACTTTCAAACAAAGAAATTATCAAATAAGGAATCTATTATTATGTTTTCTTGTTATAAAATGATGACCAACTTAATTTAAATACATAAAAATATCATTAACATACATAAAATATAATTAATTACTTTGAAATTTGATAGAACATTATTTTATAAAAGTTTATATAATAACAAAGATCAAAGTTCATTTTACTTTTTCTTCTTAAACGTAGCGTAAAACTTGCCGTGTACAATATCGAGTTTATACATCTTTATACTTTTTCTCACTTTTAAAACATTTAACTCTCAAGTTCATGGGTGTGAAAAGTATTGGTCAAAAGTGATACCATTTTAATAAAATGACCTTCACTTACTTTTTTCTTTTATCTTTTTTTATTACACTGTTTTCTTTTTTAACTTTTTATTTTATAAATAAAATTATCAAGTATATATTTTTTTCCTCATTTGTGTTACACATTTTATATCTTATTAATTTATTTAATGATGAAGTTCTAAAGAGACCATGGTATACACTCTTTTAAAACAACTAGAAAGCAAAATGTAACTCAATTCAGTAAATCACAAAATAATGTCAAGTAAATTTTTAATCACTTTCAAATTTTCACTTTGATTGGAAATTTTAAAAAGTGATCTTCATTTAAACTAGAGCAAAAAGAAACAAAAAAATCTCTATAGTAGCATAATATATATAATATGTATACATAACAGCAAGAGGTTTTTTATTTGATAATATTATATCAAAAAAGATTATATTTTAAAACTCGTGCAGTGCATTGAATTTTATGCGATTTATTTATGAGATTGTCGTCTTTGTTAATCATGTTGACAATCCAGAAAAAATGAGTGCATGAACGAATGAACAAATGAACAAATGAACGAATGAACGAATCAATGAATGAATCAATCAAAGCTCTTTACTATATAGACATTAAATTTTATTGTAATAATAAAAAATTTTGAAAAAAGTTAGTTAGAAAAAAATAATTACATATATTTATAGTGGTTACTGGTTATATGTACAATCCAATTTATTAACATTGTCGGAAATTCTAGAATACCGTAAGAACTAAAACTGATATTGAATTAGCATACTAATACTAAAGTACAGCAACGTATAAAAAATAAACTCATCTATAAGTTTGAAGTTTCTTATTAGATTATATCAACCTAAAGGCGTATTATCTCTAAAGAAAATAAATATTTGATCCTTTTTTACTTTTCAGAAAAACACACAATTTAAAATTACTACCTGCACTAAAAATTCCAGCAAAATATCGATACGATTATATACTTCAATCATAATTTAAGAAGAAATTGTATGGAAATAAAATAATTTAAGAAGTGCGTCCTGTTTTCTCTGTAATTAATATTATAAGAAAATACTTTTCATCGATATATTGTTGATTTGTCAAGAATCTTAAATTATATAGCAATTATTTTTTAAAAACTTGTTTATAAAAAAACCTTTTAACGTTTTATATTCCAAAGATCAAAAGTTGTATGTATAAATAAAGACATTGGACTTGATACATTGAAATTGTGTATAAACAGCATAAAGCAGTAGGAACAGTTAAATATCATACTCGTAAATTCAAATTTATTTTCGACAATCTTTTTACTTAGTGGCTGAAATCAACAAAAACTTGAATTAAACGTATTTTAAGGTACGGTAAGATTTTTTAACCCTGCATGTTCAATTAATACAATTCTTATCAATCTCGAAATATCAATAGTACAAAAAGTTTCTTGATTACGTGGAACCCTAAATTGTTAATCCAAATATTTTTAAGATATACAAACTGAAGAATTTTCCCCGTGTAATGTAAAAAACTAAAGCAGATGAGATGTGTGTATGTGTGTGCGATGCGGAACAGAAATATATCAGTTACGGTATTTAAATCTAATAGTAAAAAACTGTAAAAAAATATAATAAAAAATAAAATGAGAATCTGCTTCGTGGTCGATCGTAAATGTATTGGATGAAAATATAAAATTTTGATACGATAGTACAATATTAATTGCACGTTTATATTATATGCAAATGAATTAAAATGAATATATCTTTGATAATTTTATATATAAGGCTACACAATTCCATAAATGATTTTTATTATTATTTTTAATATTTTTTTTTAGAAACATATTATTTTTAAGAACAGTATTCCATAGTACAATAGAATAGGAACCACTATTTTCGTTCTACAACTGATATCATGATTTTTTTTTTAAATACGAATTATCAAAGGAAACCAACACTATGGGATAAGTGTGATGTAAAATATTACTCTATTACCTTTTGGCAAAACCAGCATGCTTTAGTTGATATGGAGCCTGAAACTGATGCCATTGTTAGTATTAAAATAAGACAATAGTATAAAAAAGTTGTATCACAATGTTTGTACAATACTGGTTTATAATTTTGTTTTATATACAAATAAATAAAACATATTAATCGGCATAATGTTATGACAACATTTTTTTTAGGGAAAAAATAGAATCGATCAAGTGCTCTATTAATTATTGGAGATTTTCTCAATATTATTATTATAGTACTGTACATAATACATATTATATAAGTAAATATATCTTGGGTATTTAATCACATTTTTTATATATTAATTTAACAATGCTCTGCCATTTTATATCTATTGCTATTCTTTGTATATTGGTATAAAATATGTGAATTTTTGTACATTTTTTTCTTTGCATTTTTTTTTCACGTGTTCATCTATGGTCATTGGTCAAGTTTTTGTAAAATATAGTTGTCAAGCTCTCACAACGCCTTAATAAAGTTACTATTATTATTAGTAATTATTAATTATATATACAATATTGCAATGAGGCAATATATGAGGCAATATTGTAATTTATTGTACTGTTATACAGAAGAAAAAAAAACTATTTCAATAAGTATAATTTCTTACCAAATTTTAATCAAACTACTAATGTATAATTTATAGTACCACACATTGTTCATTAATTTTTTATCAGAGTACATTCCACATCAAAGTTATTCGGACTGCTTACCTACGTATTTGACTTTATTAAAAGGTAAAATGTCTGAGCAACTTAAGTTCAAATTGTTAATACTTATAACTATTTTTATATAATTCCAATACCAATAGAAATATTTATAACACAAAAGAAAAAAAATCATCAGACAGATTAAAATCATGAAAACGCTTACAACAATTAAATGTAATTGTTTTTAATTGTTATTTTAAGATTAAAATCTTAATTATTATTTATATATATAAAGGGAGCTATGATTCGCTTTCTACTTATTCTGTATATAAGTTGTTGTTTTTTATATAAAAATATTTTATAAATATGAATTTTATCACATTTTTTTATTTCTTTAATAGATAACTTTCTTTTTATACTAGAAGACACGCACAATAGACAAAACAGTGAGAATAAAGTATTGGATTAATTGATTAAGTTATTGAAATTCAAGGTATTTTTTTGAAAGACTGATAAAATATTGCTTTCTATTTTTAATTTGTTAATAAACCATCACGTCACAATGCATACTGTTTTATGTTTGAAAGATGAATTTAAAATTAAGTTAGAAATTAAATGTATATTTTTAAAATTTATATATAAATATATATTCATTGTACATATTCTTTGTACCTGCAATTTGCTCTTCTCTCTCTCTCTCTCTGCAAATATTCCATTTTTTAAAACCTCTGTTAACTAATTTTGTTGATTGATTTTTTAACCATTTGAATCCTGTTTTCTTTTTTCAGAAATGTTACAATAAATTGGATTGAGAATAGCTAACAAAATTTGTTACTTTTAATTGTTTTCAATGCGATAGTGAACATTTTTTTTTTTTTACTTCTTTGTATTAAAATCATGAACTTTAATTTAAATTTCATCAATGCCAATCAATCAATTTATTAATCAAGATTAGCATATTCTAAATTATTAATTGTTGATCTTATGATAATATTATTATAATAAGGAAGTTTTTTTAAATATAATTAAACCGTTAATAATAAAAATAAACTAATAACTAAAGTATGACATCATAATTCATCTTTACCATTAAAAAAAAAATACAAAACAAAAAAATTCCTTTCAATATACTTATCTGCATGACTATGAATTTTTCTGAGCTATTTAAGATTTATTTTTTATATTATGTAGTTAACGGTAATGGTTATAAAGAATTATATTTTTATTTATTTGCTAACACATGTCATTTACAACTGCTGTACTATATTTTTTTCAATAGAGAGGTATTTTTTTCTTCTCATTTTAGTTAACGTATTAAGTACCATATTTCATTTGTCTATTTTTAAAAAAAAATCTAAAATCTAGTTCATAAGGTAAATGAAAGATAGCATAATGTGTCTGTTGACATTATATTGTACGTTATATCCTCTCATTTCTAACAGAAAGAAGTATATTTCATTGCCCATATGTTTTCTTAATTGAGGTGTAAATTACACTAGAATTTCTCAAGTATTCCAGCCCCATAAGAAATTTCTATAATTTTTTTCATTGTTAAGAGGTCACGATTGCCATTTAAATGCATGTTATTTTAGTGAGGTTTTCAACATACAGAAATAATTTGATCAGAATACTTGGTATATGGGGACTTTATACCGACTTTGTATCCGCATGACGTAGTATTGAATGCGCTTTGACGCCAAACTGTAGTGATGAATAGCTCAGGATAGGACAAACATGATTTTTGTCTATTTTCTTTATATAAAAAATTAGTTACTTATTTTATTTTTTTTTCTAGCATATAAAAACCAAATTCAATCTCATCAATGCTTTCAAAAGTATTGCTTATAACTATTTTTAAACTTGCAAAATGAGTCATTTTTCCGTACCGGCCTATGTTATTAAGTGATGCAACATGGGGTTGACTTTGATATGAATGCATACACAATATAACACGCAATTATAATTGGAGGTGATAGAAATGTTTCTTTTGCATTATATCCAAGGTTTATACAGATACTGTCTCTGTATCATTATAACACTATATCATAAGTTATTCATTTTTATCACTGCGAATACAAATTAATTGGGATACATTAAAGAGTCTTTAATGAATAATCTATTTATTTCAATATAATATTTGCATCATTTAATAATAATTATACTGCAAAATATAAAAAACATAATATAGAGTATAATTATTAATGCAAATCCAAAATAGCAACATTTTTGCTGTTTAAATATAAGATACATTTTACGTATAACTTCTTTTATCTGTTATATAATATCAATACAGTTGGCAATAGTAAATTAATGGTCTATTGTACGCAACATAATTCAATAGAAAAAAATTAATATCAGAGTATCTATCAATTATTTAACAATTACATAAGTATAGATCAAATATAGATAGATATGATATTTCTTAAGGTATAGATATCTCAATATCTAGGTAGGTGACCGGTTGAGATATCACAAACTGAACGAAATAATTATATAATATTAACACGAAGTAAATATGAAATGTTATTTAAAAGTTTAGTTATGCCAAACACATAAAAAAACGATCAAATATTTAATTTATTCCACTTTAAAGTTACCATGTTAGTTAAAATTTTAGAGGCGATTTTTAGTCAAGTTAAAAACATTTTTAAAATTATTTTTTTTTTCTTTTTTTTTTCTTTTTTTTTTTTTTTTACTCGATTTTTCATTTAAAAATTATAGTTTTTTTTTCTGGATATAAATAAGTAGAAAGAATTATTGTGAAAATAAAGTTTCTGTTTTGACTATTTCCGCTCCAAGTCAATCACCTTCTTCGTTAAAGAAAAAAGAACCTAAATTATGTTTCAAATGACTATCAACCATCATAATAACTTTTATTATCTTTATATGAAACCATGCTGTTTTAGCCTTTTATAAGAAACCTATACGCAAGCAAATTGATGTTCATTATAATATACAGTATTTAATTTACACATAAAATAACAGCTTTATTTACTATAACTCTATAACGTGTATACTACATAAGCTGCAATATATCAACACTTTTATGACCATCTTTGCTCTTATTAACCGTTATTGATATATTTTTTTTATCTACATACTTTTATAACTTGAAAATAATGAAATGAAAGTATGTGATTTCACTATTAAATTTAAATTATTTTAATTATATATTATATATGAAAATTTTAATTATTTTACTTTATTTTAAATTTTATTGATAATTTTCAACTTTCTTCTTCAATTGGTATGTTAAGATTTATTTTAAAAAAAATCTTTATTTTAGTAAACTTACATACTTGAATATTTGTAAATTAATAGTAAAGAGAAAATATTGACTTCCTACATCTTATTCCTCAATTGGTATGCAAAGTAATTTGTCAAAAACTTGAACTTGAACTAGTTATAGTTGGTGCACAATTTATTTTTGGTGTTCGTTAAGATATGATTGTATGTATTCCAGTTCAGATTTTATTAAAATTCAAAATCAATTGATTTCCGATCTCCAATAATATAGCAATACATAGATTTGGAGTTTACAGGTTATTTTTATGTCAAATTCATTATACGAACATTCAAAGGCACAATAACATAATGATAAACTACAAATTTTAAAATGGTGTTTCACATATTTCTAAATTATTTTATCATGAAAATAAAATATTCTTTTCATTACAAACCAATCAGTGTACATAGTTATAACTTATAACATTTCTAATCGTCTATTTAACATGCTCTTTTTAGACTTTTAGAAACTTTTGGAATATGTTTATAATCATGTTTTTATTTAATACAGTATTATATTGCATGACAAATTCAAATTCAAAATATGTTTATTCATTTCTATCTCCTACAATCATATACAAAACATTATATACATAAGCAGGTTCTTGTTTAAGCAAAACAATGAGAAATGATAGTCAAACTTATACACTAAAAAAAAAAATGCAATAAGACTGCCATAAGACAAAAAATCTTACGTTTGTATGTAGATAATTATTATTTCCTCTTTAATGTTTTCAATCTTATTTTTTTTGCACAAATAAAGCAGAGTTTAATAATACTATAACGATATATTATTTAAAGCAAATGACCAACATAAAAATTGACAATCTTTATTATGAAATTGTGAATGTAAGCACCTTGATCTATATTAAATAAAAAAAATTAAAAGTCAATAATTTTTACATTATCAGATTTCTCAGATTTATAAATAAAAAGTAGAAAATTAACCTATTTTTTCATATTAATTATATTATAGAAATCTCCTAAAGCGTATTAAGGTGAATAATTAACATACAAGTGTGATAATTTTTTGTATTTTAATGACTTTATATTATAATATGCTTTCTATATTTTTAAACGCAATATTTATGTAACTTGAATTTTTTGTATGATTGAACCTACCTCACTAAATAAGGAAGTTTATATAGCGTCAAATTTTGTAATTTGCGGCGGTCGTTCGTATTATATTATGTGTAAATATTTGGTTATAGGGTGTATGCATTCATGTTAAAGTCGACGATATCTTGGATAACTCAATACATGAGCTGGTATAGGGAAATAACTCCTTTTTCCAGTTTAAAAATACTAAGCAATATTTTTGAGAGCATTGATGCTGCTATATATAAGTTGAATTAGTATCTCAAGTATGTGAGAAAAATAATTATTTCCCAAAGAAAATAGTAAAAAAACAAAGTTTGTCCTATGCTGAGCAATGTTATTAATTACTTCAGTATGGCGTCCAAGTGCATTAAATATGACGTCATGCGGATATACCCTATACTTTGGAACTTTTTTTATTTATCCAAGATTCAAATGTGTCAAAAATATATAAATTCGATATGATCTTGTTTTTTTAATTTTTTTTTTATTACTCTGGATATGAGAATCATTTTGACAGTATATCAGTTGAGTTTATTATTCTATTTCATCAAGGAATCCGTATACTTTATTCACCCTTACACATAGGTGATAAAATCTTTCATATTTTATTAATCAAAAGGGACCAAAAATAGTCAGTAGTTGCATTTCTTGATTTTTTTTTTTTTTTTTTTTTTTGCCTAATTTAGAGATATAGCAACATAATAAATTTAACTGCAATATATCATTATTTGATTAATTTAATTTTTTTTATAAAAAGATGTTCCTTAATTTTTTTTACTTATTAAAATGTTCTAAGATAGCTCAGAATTGGTGTTATAATACGAATTATTGAAAATTTAGCGTAAGTTTTTATATAAAACTCAATTTCTTAATTATTTCAGCTTCTATGTTTGAGATAACAAAAGTTACCAGAAACTTATCATCTTTACTTTCAGTTACTTTAGTTAGTTCTTGATTTTAAAATCATTTCATTTTGCTGATACAATGATGAGAAAAAGAGGAACAGTTCCATAAGCGAAGACAAAAAGTCTCCACTATATGCCGCCTCACTTCTATACCCCTGCCTATACATACCTCCTTATGCGTATTTATTAACACAACCGCATAACATGCAAAATCACTTATAGCCCACCAAAAACTGGAAACAAGATGATACACCTATATTTTTCTCAGATCCCACTTATACAAAAAAATTATCATTTTATCGATGATATTTAATTTACTGTCGATGAAATTTAATCCTCATTGCTTAATTACAATTCAGTTGTAATAAGGTGGGTACATCCTGTTGAAAACATCTTCTTTCTAGTTTTAGGCAGGCTACATATATTTTCCATTCATTATTAATTGATATTCTATAAGAGTTTAGTTTTTTGTTGTTTTTTTTAACTTATTTTGAATCAATTTTTTAAAGTGGAATTTCAACCAAATGAGTGTTACCATAGTATAATTATACTTATATTATGGTATTAAATTAAGGAAGCCAATAATGCTTTTGTAATAATGATACTTGACGTAACTTATGTTATAATCTGTATAATTTGAAAGTAAAATTTTGTGGTTTTTTAAAATTCAAAGAATACATAAATGATATAATTTTTGAGAAAGTGTTAATTTAATTGTTACGATGTTACTAACAAGGATAAGATTTTTGTGGTTTTTTCAATTTTAATCTCATTTTAAATGTTTTATGGCCCCTTGTACAATATTGAATTTGAAAGTTTTATTAATTTATTTCCCTACATTTCATCGGTTAATTAAAGAAAAAAGTTATTGTAAAAGTTATAGTACAGTATATTAGTGTGCATGCTATTCTTTTTTTTTCTTTTTTTGTTTTGTTTTTTTTTGTTTTTGTTTTTTTTTAACTATAATATTACTATTGAATTTAGAGTATACTCTAAATTCAATGATATTACTCTAAGTTTGGGATTTTGCGTGGATCATCAAAAAAGTAGATTTATTTTTATACTTTAAAACACATTGTGTCAATAACTTTTTTTATAAAAGCCTATAAAATTTAATTTCATTAAATACTAAATATTTATGTATCAAAACTATGCCAATATTTTCTTTCTGTATAAAATGAACATTAAAAAGACTGTCATTATGATATTTTAAGATATAAAAAAAGTATAAAATTTAATTTATTTTTTAATTTTTAATTTTTATATTTAATTTTTTTTTTGCGTTGTTGTAAGTAGTTGTTTTTATGTTGATGTTGTTGTGGTTGTGGTTGTCATTGTTGTTGTTGTTGTTGTTGTTGTTGTTGTTGTTGTTGTTGTTGTTGTTGTTGTTGTTGTTGTTGTTGTTGTTGTTGTTGTTGTTGTTGTTGTTGTTGTTGTTGTTGTAACGTATGTTTTCTTTTTTTTTTACAGATCTCTCAGAAAACTGCAATGATTTAAAACAAAATTAGGTAAGCAAAACCATTCTTTTCATTATATTTTCATATAATTTTGTAAGCAAAAATATGTTTAATTTTCTCATCCCAATTAGGGTGAACTTAGTAAAAATAATTTTAATAATTTCTTCTACTTCACTTTTTTAGTCTGCATTTTTTTTCTTTTGTGCATATAAAAACTTACAATACATTATTTTTTATAAAAATAAGCGAAAGAAGAAAAAAATTATATAAAAAATTTAAACTGTCTTTTAAAATGTTATAATTATGATAAAAATTACCATTAAACATTAGTTCCATTGTTTTATATACATTAACAAAATTTTAACAATGTATATATTACGCATATATATATAACTATATATAATAAAACAATTAGTATTAAAAATATAATAAAATTTCTCTCTAAAATAAATAGACTTTCGTCTCACATTGTATTTAATAATAATAATATAATACATATTGGAAAGTATACACGCTCAGTGTGTGTATTATAATATACGGAAATAAGAATAGTAGCATCATTTTATTATTATTTTGTAAGGTGAGAAAAAATATAGACGTGATCTAATTTGTTGTAACATGCGATCATTTTAACATGATTCTCATCCTTTTTTTTTTAATCATTTATTTATTTAATTTTTATATTGTTATACCACATAAAGTGTAATTAAGTACTATATTGATAAATACAGTAGAAGTATACTTCTTAATTGTTTAAGCTTAGAATTTACGATTTTTTTTTTTAACCTTATAAAAATTAAAATTTATTTTTAAAAACATATTTGATGCTGTCTATTAGAAACGTAATAATAATAATTATACTAGCTCAATGCAGCAATATTTATGCATGCCAACGTAATTTATGCTATATATAGATGATTATTAATGATTATACTATACATAGTATAACAATTATGATATTTACCATAATTACTTATGTTATTGCATAGCCATTTCTGCTCCACAATAAATAGCAATTATTCAATGCAGGCATTAATTACGTTTAAAAAAAAATTTAATGGAAATATATTAATGCCTGAATACTACACACTACACAGCCATGATTAATTTAATGGGAGTATTTATATCCACTCAACAATGCGCTTTCAGTAAAGCTAATTTTCACCACAGAAGAAATAAAGTTAAGCAGTAAAGATGTTATAAAAATAATGTACAGTCCTCATAGTAATGCAGTGAATTTCCAACTAAGGTAATAGTTATAGATGCGAATACATCAATTTAATTTTTTTAACGTGAGTAGCATTAAAGAAAAATTAAAAGTAATTATACACATAAAATTATTTAAATAAAATATCTGTATATATATATATTTTTTTTTATAATTATTGAAATATTAAATTGCCTAAACTTCCAACATAATTCAACTTTAGAAGTATATAGGGTGTATGCGGATGACGTCATATTTATTGCGCTTGGAGGCCATACTGGAGTAGTGCATAACATTGCTCAGCATAGGTCAAACTTCATTTAAGCCAATTTTCTATGGGAAATCGGTCAATTTTTTTGTTATTGCTATTTTTCTCACATACTTGAAATACTAATTCAACATATTTACAACATCAATGCTCTCAAAAATATTGCATAGTAATTTTAAAGTGGCAAAATGATTTATTTTCCTATGCCACCCATGTTATTGAGTTTTATCCAACATGGCATTGACTTTAACATGAATGCATAGACCCTTGAAAATATGAACACTCATTTCATTACACTCGTGTGTGTAGCAAAAAAATAATTGAAAAAGCATCATTAACCTGACATCTTTCCATTACAATTTGTATTTGTTATGAAATTTATAAATTCCCCTGTAAAACATCTACTTGTGAGTTCATTTAACGTAACTAACAATCCCTATATAATTAATATTGAACAGTAAATTTTTGTTACGACTTTGAAGTCATAAATATAATTCTAAACAAGAATATATAATTATTTTACAACAAGTATATGAAAATAAAACCATAAAATTTTAAATTTGGAAAAGAAGTAGATACAAATTTTAACCGTTACGCTAAAAAATAAAAGCAAATTGACCAGGTATTGAGATTAGAAAAAAAGCTTTATATACATTATTTTTTATTGACAAATTATAAGACCCTTAAATGCCTATAGGCCATTTTGAACGAAAACTAATACTTAAAGTTTAAAAATATCTCAATAACTTAATTATCTATGTGATCCTTTAGGCATCATTCTGATAGTAAATTAAAAATTCTATTGAAGAAGAATTTGACTTAAAAAAAAAGTCATATACTTAGATAAATTTGCATTAAAATGATGTCACTAGACATACAGGGAAAGCTATACATTGCATTGGTGTGAAGATGCGAAGTTGCCCTACATTTTATAAAAAAAAAAAAACATAATATGTGATGTAGTAAAATACCTTTTGCTAATCATGTCTTTTTCTTCTTCTTCTTCTTATATACCATACTTTTTTAAATTACATGTATGCCGGTATACTTATAAATATATTTTTTTTCTCTTTTGTGTAATATTAATATATGACGAGTACTATTTTAATTATAATATTTAAATAATAATATTATTGTAAATTAAAAACTTTTATTATTTTTAAATTATTTAGCTCATTTGTAAAACTCCGTGTTCGTGGATAATAAAATGTTTAAGAGCTTTCCAAGTTTTAATTACGATGCTCTATAGGACTATTGAAAGTTACGTAAACAATAAGAGACTTTAAGTATCGTACTATAAATGTTTTTCATTGTAGCATTCTGTAATATTATAATGATTTATGTCAATATTCTTAAAAAAAACAAACTATAATTTATTTTTAATAATTTTAAAAAATTCTTCTTTTTTATCTATTGTAATCAACGTCAAATTAAAAATAAATTTTAGACAGTATTATTTTTCTATATTTAACAGTTTTAATATTATTATTTTCCATTAAATCCTCAATTTTTTTTATAGATTTTTAAAACATTTAGTATTTGAAAGTGAATTATATATTATATTTTTTTGATGTTTTGATTCGTTGTACAAAGTTGCATTAAGGTCATACAATCTATTTTAATGCAATATATAATACGATAAATTTAAAATTTAGATGTTTTTTTACACAATAAATTATAGATTAAAGATATGTACTTGAATATGTATGAAACTATATGTTAAAAGAATTTAATAATTGAAAACATAAGATAATTAATTTGGCATTTGTACGGAAGGATTGCATTAAGATCTTACACATATAAAGCCTGAAGAACTAATTATACCATCTTTACAAATGTCTCTTCTAAAAAAGCAGTCAATATTATGCAAGTGTTATAGAAGAATAAAAAAATTTCATATTATAATTACTTTACGTTATTATAAAACGTTACGTAATTTTTGTACGTTATGAATTATTATTTACAGTTATGTAGTTTCGAAAGTATTTGAAACATTATTGCAATTAGCTTTTTTTATTCTTTTATTTTTATTTTTTTTAACTAATGATTTGTACTTGCAGTTTTACTTTAGTCAAATCAGCATCGTACAATTTTTTTTTTTTTTTTTGATGTATAAGAAATTAGGACGTTTATTGGCTATTGCCTTGCAATATAAATTCAAAGCTTTATAACTACACATAATTCCATAATTTTTAAATTTCTCAAATTAAGTCACTTTTTTTTCTGCTTTGACTAAACCTCAGTGAGTTACTGGTAGTTTTCCAACTGCATTTAAGCACCCTAAATGTCTAGAAACCCTGTATGTGTACGTGCGGGCTCATCCGAAACGAGTCAAAATTTCAAAATAAATAGAAGCTATCTCAATAATTTATTTAGAACCAGAATAATGGACGCATTTCAAAATACAATGTGGCATTTTAAATGTCTTCAATTTACTTTTAAGGCTTATATCTCTGAAATTCAAACTTTGATCCCCTACTTTTTTTTCTTTTTTTTTTAATCATATACGGAAACTCTTATGATAATTTGTTGAAAAATTTTAGGACCCGAATGACCATCAGATGAAGGAGAAAAAAATATTTTTAAAATAACAAGGGGCTTTAAGGGATAAAAAAAAATTAGTATGTCTTAATTTTGCTTCCTTTTGTAACACCAACACCGCCTTAAGTATCAATGCTAAAAATTAAAAAAAAAAAAAAAAAAAAAAAAAAAAACTACTTTTACATTATTTAGTTAAATCAAGAGGTTACAGTACTTACGGTGTAGTAACATTTGAATTTTAAACCTATTAATATTTCAAAAAATTAAAATAAGATGCTTAAAGTAGTTTCATTAGGATCAGCATTATGAAATATCAGTAAATTTTTAAATGAGGCTTCCAGCTTATACTCTCTTGTGTAATGCGTCGTCATATATATTAAGATCTCGGAAGTAAATAAAATAACAGTCCTTTAAATGATGTAAAAACTGGTTAAATCATGACAATAAATAAAATTATCATATAGTAATGTACTATAGCACACATGCGAGGCAGAATGTTATGTAGGTTAGTACTGTAATGTTTTTGGATTCAACGTGACAATTATTTTCAGGAAATATTATTTTCAATATAATTATATCACGTTTCTTACCTAAATTATGAAATTTTTTGAGACAGGACGAGATTTCCATTTCCTATATTCATACAAATTTATGCGTAATTTTTACTGTTATATTCTTATAGTATGCATGATTAATTTACTTTGTATTTTTTATTCTGTATTTGAGTTACAAGAAAAAAAAAAGTTTTTTCGATATTTTAAGAGGGACTACTGGTCATTTTAATATTTTGTCAGCTATTTTACTCTTTTCGTATTTTATAAGATTTCCGTATGTGAATTTAAAATGTATTGCGATCATTTGATCAAAATGAAAATGTTGATAATAATAACATCAACGAATAAATGCATGAAGTTATAGTTAAAATGAGTTGAGTATATGAATTAAGTTTTAATTTCCGATAACACAAAACCATAAGTACGAGTATATAAAAATATATTTTCAATACATAAAGCTATTTCAAATTAGAAATTTTAAAAAGATTATTACATAATTATGTTATGTTTATTACGACCTTGCTCAACTTACAGAAAATCAAGTTTTGTATTTTTATTTTATTTTTCATTATTTTTTTTTTACATAACAAAATAAACATGCGTAAGTATTTGATACAATCACAAATAAAACAGTAATAAAATAAATTGCAAAACTTTATATACACATATCTTGTAAAAAAAAGCAGTTCTGTGGGCTCTAAAAAAAAAAAAGAAGAAAAAAGTAATAATGCTTATTCATTACATTGCCAAATTAGTCATGAATTTATAGCAACAAAAAGTTATCAAAAAAAAAAAAAAAAAAAAAAAAAAAAAAATGATAAGATGTATAAAAACACTTGTTTCTGTTTGTGAGGGTGTAAATGACTTATTGAAAACCACTTTTAAAATAGAGACACGTACTAACGTAAGTCTACAGTACGTCCAATTGAAGTACGTCCTGATTGTAAATAATATCTTATGTACGTACAGTACACACGATTGTGATAATATATTGTATTATTTAAATCCAGCGCTGTTTTTTTTTATTTTTTTTTTTAATTTTGTTTAAAAAATTTATTTAAGAATAAATTAGCAAATTTAGTGCGGGTTTTTAAATGGTAAAATATAATGAATGCCAATCCTGTCTACTTGCTGCAAAATATGCTTATAGTGCGTATATAACGTTATTTTGCCTCTTACTAAAACTCTGACTGCTATATTTTGTTTTCCTTATAATTTTACTTTAAATGCATTAAATATATTATAACAATTAAATAAGTAGGGTAGTACGGTAAGATATAAAAATGATATCTTCGTGACAAACATGAAATAATTTGTCTAGCGCGCACGTAACAAGATTTTGACACCGGGACACCGCTAACTTATATTATTACAGTTACTTCATGCTCTTCAAGCATATTGAGCTCTATCTTTTTTTTTTCTCTCTCTCTTTCTTTAAAATTATAATATATTTTATTACTTAATATTTTACATAAGGAAGTAATACGGGTAATGCACTGGCTGATAATTTCTTTTTAAATCAATTTTTATATGAATTTCGTAATGAATTATGCAAAGTTTATTTTTATTTTTATTATATATATCTTGATAATATGTTGGTTTACGTTTGTGAAATCAACGTAAAAATTGTTATAGATTAATTTTCATAGCAACACTTAATATTATATTACATGAACCCCTGGTTAATTTTGGAAAAGTTTTATTATATTTAATAAAATTGCTTTTTAATTGGATATACGTATCGCATCATAAATTTTAAAATATGAACATGAAAAAAAAAAAAAAAAAAAAAAAAATTCAACGACGAATCCACGAATCTATACCTGAAAAATCTATTCACATTGTTTAATACTAATGCTGTTCGTAAGCCCTGTTCTCTGCTCCTAAAATGACGATCAACTTTGGTTATTCAAATGGGATGCGCATTTTTTGGTGCAAGAGAACAGGGTTTACGAACAACACTACTGTTGTGAGCAAAGGGTTGATAGTGTATACAGGTATATACACGGCAAAAATCTCTTATTTATTTTTAACTTTTATGAAAATATCCATATCAAAGATATTTATTCTTTTACAGTTATTTTTGTAATGCAAAATGAAAAATATATTTTTTTTTATATTGAAAATTTCACCCTCACACGAAAAAATAAGTGTTGAAAAGCTTGTACACAGTTTTGCAATGCTTTAAGTATTGTGGAATCAACGGTTATGACGTCACTAAACGTTGATATTTTAACAATAAAAACATTAGTGACGTCACAAGCGTTGGCATTAAATAGAAAAATCGCAGATTTGAAGAATTGTAACGGCCAAGTTTAACGTTCATTCCATTGTGATTCTAACGCTTGTGACGTCATTCACGCTTTATCGTTAGATTGTCAACGTTTAGTGACGTCATAACCGTTTATTCTACAATACTTAAAGCATTGCAAAACTGTGTACAAGCTTTTCAACGCTTTTTTTTTTTAGTGTATGGTATCAGGGCACTAAGCTATTGAACCTGTTGACGAAAATGGACAAAATTAATGCTGAAGAAAAATACATATATATTTTACAATTTATATTTTATTATTGCAAGTTAAAATCATCACCGTTGGTTTTGGTACTCTAAGAATATTAAAAAAAAAAAAAAAAAGAAAAAAAAAAAGACTTTATAACGTTAATTATTTTTAAAGCAAATATATTTCAATGAAAATTATTTCTTTACAAAAAAATTATGCTTTGTAAATCTTAATTCTTACTCTCTCGTAGACACTATTGTTGTGATTTTCTGACAAATAAAAAAAACTTTATTGTGTGTTTAGTAAGATTTAATTAATAATTTTGATTGTATACAATTTCATTGGTAATTAATAATTATCAATTAACGGTGCTTTTATATAGTATATAGTTGTGTTTTTTTGCAAGATTTTATGATACTTGTTATTTATATTTTATCGTCCGATGAACCTTTTTTTTTAGATTTTTAGAACTTTTATAGATCTCTATTTTATATATATAATAATATTTTTTTATACAGTATATTTAAATATTAGTGTTTTATTTGTTACAAAAACAAATTTATCTAAAAAAATCTAATCTTTATTTTCTGTTTTAATATTTCATTATGCTAAAACATTGCAATAATAAATAATAATAGTAGTAAATAAAAGATGTATTGTATATTTGTGTGTGTGTGTATACTTGTATAGTATATACATATATTTATATAATGTTTATACGTGTTCTATATGGTTAACCCTTATATTGTTATATACATTATACATTATTATATATTATTCTAAAAATTGTCTTCAAAAGCAACCAAATGTTAATTAAATGTACTAATTTTATATATAACTATCCTAAATATATAAAAATTACTGATAGTTAACACTTTTTATAATACACGTATTTATGTAAGTATATGTCTTTTTTTAATCAACATGTACCAACTGGTATTTTGATCAATAAAAAAACTGAAACCTTTTGCTATATAGAAAAATTAAAATAATAGTTATTATTTTATTTATTAAACACCAAGGTGTACGTATAAAAAAATAATAATTATAATAATGTATATAAATGGTATATATTTATTATTTTTGCTGGTTACAGCTTAGATCGTGAGGCTTCTTTATATTTTAAATTAAAGTCACAGTTTAAAAATATGTTTTGAAATAATGATTAAATTTGTGTTTCATATGCATATCAATAAACTTACAATGAAATATTATAGCTATTTTATTATAATAGACACAATTATAACTATTACAGTTTGTCATTTTAATAATGTATTTTTAAAGTATGGTTTAAAAAGTCGATTTCAGATCAATTGCTATTCTATTGAAACTCGAGTTGAAGATAAATATAGATAGCAGCAGAGATAGATAGAGAGAGAGAGAAATAGAGAGAGAGAGAGAGAGAGAGAGAGAGAGAGAGAGAGAGAGAGAGAGAGAGAGAGAGAGAGAGAGAGAGAGAGAGAGAGAGAGAGAGAGAGAGAGAGAGAGAGAGAGAGAGAGAGCAGTAAAAACAGTGAGTGACAGCAGCAAAAAAAAAAAAAAAAAAAAAAAAAAAACAGGAACAGCTGTTAAAAAAAATAATTATGTTTATAAAAATTACAGTTTTATGCTAAACTTATGAATAAATTGAAAATAAAATTACTTAATTATTAATTTTACCAAATTTATTAATTGACAATTATTCTTTATTATTTACTCTTTTTTTTTTGTGCAAAAGTAAAACTGCATTTGTACGGAAGTTAAATTTAGCACAATTTTAATTTTAATTTTCATCTCTTTTCTTCCATATCAAGATTTGATATAATTATTAACTTACGCATTTAAAAAAAAATATATATATATTTACCACACGCAGTGCGATTTCAATGATCTTAAATCCTGTTTCATAACTGTGGATTTTAACATTATATTTCCTCTTAATTGTACGTTTTTTATACGTATGAATTTATCCATATCAATGATATCATTATCACATACGCATATTTTGTATTGTATGTGCAGATATTTCAAAAATCTTTCTTTGTGATATAAGCAATTTATATGTCATGTATGATTCTTACTTTGAAATAATGTTTGCGCACAATATGTCGTTAAATATCCTCATTTCTATGAGCATAGTTTTATTATTTATGATTAAAAAAAACATGCAATGAACTTTTTAAAAAAAGCTGTGAATAAAACCACATTATAAATCATAGGAAAAGTGAAAACAGTTGTGTGTGGTTTGAAACCTTTTTCAATGCACAGCAAAAATAATTATCAGTTGAATGTAAATGAACTTTAAATTAAAATGTTACTGATAAATATGAAGCAAGTCTTCAATTAGCTTATTTTGAAATATATCTTCAACGTATTTCTTAATTTTTCTATGTATATAGTTACTATTTCACTATCTTCGTTGCCCTTAGGAAATATTGGCAACTAATATTTCTTTCTCTATAATTTTAACTTTAAATTTAACATCATGGTAACACAGAAAACTTATAAAAATAGAAAACAATAGTTAAATTATAACAACAAGTGGCGTATTTTCCGACGGGACGTGTCCAGACTAAAGTGAGGGTGGTTAAAGGAAGAGGTAACAACCCCCTTCACCCATGCGTTTTCAGACCTGACGGGGACCTAAAAAAAACTGCATACACACCCCTGATAATAACAAGGTTCTCTTTGTACAAGATTTTTATTTATTGCCAGCTTTATTGTTATTGTTATAAAATTATTACTTAATGATTTATAACTAAATAATTTTAAAACCAATAAATATGAAAATTGTCTAGTAAAGTCATCATATTTTATGGCTTAATTTATTCGCAAGTTAATGTAAACTATAGCTTCATAAATTATTCATAATTTATTACATCAATATAAGCATTACGTTATAATCACACACACACATATATATATATATATATATATATATATATATATATATATATATATATATATATATATATATATATCTATATAATCTAAATTATTGGTAAATAAAATGATTAATTAAAAAAAATTCCCAGTGTAAAAAAATTCCTCAATAGAAAAGATACAGTTGAAAACTCATAAATATTGTACATATTTATTGATATATACATTTAAAATATACCGTATTCAAGGAAGAAGAAAAATAACCGTATTATAATATATGCTTTTTTAATGCAAGGTTTTGGAAAATTGTTATGGTTCACAAATTTCAAATTTACATTTTTGTTTATAACATTTTTTTTGTTTTTTATAATTTGAAAATATTAAAAATATTTTTAATAACATTTTTCGTGTAAGATTTTATTGACACGCTATTGGCATTTAGTTTCCGCATGTTTTATTTCAAGGTAGTTATTCATCCTGAAAGATATCATAATAAAATTTTAAGTGAATATTTTACATGCTCTACTGATTATAAGGTTAAAGCTTTTTTTTATTATTATTTTTTCGGATTTTGTAATCATCATAAAATGGACCTAAGTTTGATATCGCATAGAGGAGTTTTTATATTTAGTGATATCAAATTTATATAACACTTCGTTTTGTGTATTAGATTTTTATATTTATGATTGCTTTAATTTTCCTTCTCCGTTAGCATTTTATGACTAAGATAAACCTTTTAAAATTTTACATCTTGAAAATTTTTATTTACTGCGTGCAAAAATAAACAAGCATAAAAAAACTAAAGATTTTAATTTATATTTAACATCAAAATCGTGCAAAATTGCGTTGGAGCAAAAACCTTAGACTAAAAAATAAATAAATAGCATCTTACTATTTAGCTACTTTTTTTTTTTTTTTAATTTTTTTTTTTTTACTTTTTCCAATATATTCTGTGCAAATTGCCTAAATTTAATGTCTGCGTGTGACAACCATTTGAGTCTAATAATAATGATGTGGGAACATTGGGAGTATTTCGTTTTAAAAGTTAAATATAACAACTGCAATATAAATTGTCTGTTTGAAGAGAAAGAAAAAAAGAGAGAATCTTATAAACAAAATTTATTATATCGTTTACGCTTCATTTCTCTAACACACACCACACATCTGCAATATAATATAGAAATTGCAATAAAATATTCAATTACTCACCTTTTTTGCATGCATGTAAGTATTTCAAATTTCACTTATTCTACTGTAAATAAATAAATAAATAAATAAAAATCCATAAATTCTATTAGCAGAAAGAAGGTAATAAAATATATACAGAGATATGTTACTTTCTTTGTAAGTAATAAATTAAATTTCCTACTTTTTATTAATATTACTAATTTTTCTAGAAAAATTGAATGTTATATTATACTAATACAGGAAATCACTTTTATTTTTAATTAAATTTTTATACATACGTACCATTGTATGGTAAATTGCTATTGGGTATAATAAAACATGTCAATATATTATTAATATTGGTATTAATTTGTCCTATTTGCTAATACATATTAAATTTGATTTATTATTACTTTTTGATTTCCATTTCCTAAGCAGTGCAGATCTTGCATTTAATATTGGTCCAGATGATATAGAAAAATAATACAGCGATTTTTAATAATATACTTCAAAATAAAATTTACCTTAACTTTTCTGAGTTTTAAAACGACAAGTTTTGATTAAAAAAACAAACTGTAAAAATATAATTTTATTTCCCTGTAAAAAAAATAGTTAAAGCTTTATTTTCTAAAAAAATAATCCCTTATTTTAATACCAGAGTTAAAACTTAAACTTTTTAGTTACAAACTGTTCGAGTTCATAGATCTTTAAAATGTGAATGACACTTTTATTTTTGACGAGTCAGTATAATAATTTTCAATTTTATGCTGCTAAATCATGCACGTATACCTCTTGTAATATGACGAAGCTTCATTTTCAATTTCAATACTGTTTTCTTTCTATGGGAATTTTTCAATCCTCATTAAATTTCAATTTTCTTGAAAGGGAAGAGAAGAGAAGAGAGAGAGAGAGAGAGAGAGAGAGGAAAGATTTTGTGGTTGGCACAAACTTTATTATTTTCTTTTCTTCGCGTGAAAACATTTAAAAAAATGCATATTTATAAATTTGCATATAAATGCAAATCTATATAATATCCTCTTTTGCTAAAAGACAATAGTACATACATAAAAAAATATCCATAAATTTAGCTACATCATGACTAGTCCGTTACCTCCACTCGCTGCCCGTCTTAATCTTCCATCATTAAATAAAGACATTAAAATAACAAGCACAAAAATAAATTACAGTATATGACTTAATATGTAGATGAAAAAACTAAGAAGATTATTATATTATATATTTAAAATTTCTTTTCTATATATATTAAAGAAAATATTGCAAATTAAATTTATTTTAGTACACATATAAATCAGGGTTTTAAATTATAATTAAGTTCTATTAAATACCAGTTACGTTAACTTTCACGATGCAGAAGATAAACTAAAGTGCATCCATACTGCAGTAAAATGCATGTGATTTCTTTATAGGTAAGTGGTTTGCAATTTGTCACCTTGCAGTGACAAGATATATGGTCATTAATTAATCTTGATACCTGTCGTATGGTCATTTAATTAACATGCTTTATGCCATGTTTAACATAATTTCTATATCTATAAAATACTACTGTTTCTATGTAGTAGACAAGAAAAAACAATTAGAATTTACATCATAAAACACTTGAGAAGACTTGCATAAATAAGATATTAGTTTGTCTCAAAACCCAACTGTAGCGTGTAGCGCGATAACAGTGATCAGAAAACTTCAACTAATGTAACCCTAATCAATTGCATACTAATATTTGCCTGTTTCTGACGTCAGAAACAGGAATAGGCACGCAAATAGCATACTTGACAATATTTTTACGCTCTTTGTGGGGCCACATTTACATTCTGGCAAAAGTTGTTACCAATTTTGGAGATCCAATTTTGGGTTTGATATATAATTAAAAAGCATGTTTTGTGTTATAGTGTTATATCATATATGGCTTTTAATATGACAAATTTTTTGCGATTTCTATTTAACCATGTCATAATTTTACGTTGCGAAATTTATAAATTTTTAATGTAAATTGACATCAATTCAAGTTACAAATTTAAATAATATCGTCATTTCACATATAGTAATTATAATATGGTACGTGTTGATCTTTCCAATTATAAAATAGGTAGGTCAAAAAATTTGCTTCCAATAATTAGATGCCAATAATTGCAATAACAATCAGATATTTCAGGATAATTTTTTTATTTAAAAATTTTGCAGTTTTTCAATTTATAATTAAATTGTGATAATTAAGAAATTTTTTAGTTTTTATTTATTTATTTATAGATTTTTATGTCACGATAATAGTGTAAATTTGTTCAATATTGATCTAAATATATTTATATTTGCATATATGCAAATAATATGTTTTTATTTACAACAGTGAAAATTATGCAATTAATTTATATTAATTAAGTTACTTTAAAAAAAAAAAAAAAAAAAAAAAGCATTGCCAATGATGTCAGTTTACTCATATATTTAGTTATATGATTCTATTACCATTTATTTCAATTTCTTACCTTTTCTTTTAAAACGTAAAAGTAGCGGTATATTAAACAGGAAATTTTAAAATTATAATATTTTTTTATACATATTAAATAAATGCATGTAATAATGTAATGAAATCAATTACATAAGCAGAAATTATAATCCATATGTCGATACATGATGATATGTATAAAATTTTAATTCTATACATATACGTAGAAAAATTACAATTACTTGGTAAAGTACCTCATCATGTGTACATATATACTGTAATATAACATTTGTACTCATTATGTATCATTATACTATTTTTATTGTATTTTCAATTATCGCTATTACAGTACAGTACTGTCAGTTGTGGTTTTTTAGTTAGAAATTTATATCATATGTTTTGTTTTGTTGTTTTAATATTATCTAACCCTGTATAAGTATTTTATTGCAAACTATAGATACTGTTATGTATCAAATCTGTTTTCATATACTTTAAAAATATTTATATTATACTGTAATAATAGCTATGTGTAAGAACTACTTGAGTGGCTGGTATTTTATTTTTTTGGCACTTTAAAGTAAATTAATTTTAAAAATGTAGAAACGTATACTAAAGAGAGTCTAGAGAGGATGCTATATAGAGGTTATGAAAAATTCCTAAAATATTTTGTTTGATTATAGTATTTAAAAAACTGTATCAAATAACACTTATTTATTTTTTTTCGGTATCAGTGTAGAAGTTTTTGTAAAGAAAAAAAAATGCAATGATAAATGAAATATTTAATTTCGGGGACCCTAAGCCTTTCCCGCACCGCCTGTGATTTGTGCTTCATAAACTATAATTATGTATATTATGTATACTTATATTGTACAGCCTATACCACATAATATTAAAATTAAGTTGTTCAGCTTAATTACATATTATTCCAATATAGCAACATTATTTGTGCTCTAAAGTAGAGTACAGTATAGTTTTAGTATTCAATGCAGTATAAATTACGTTATTTATTTTTTCCGTGTAAAAACATTTGTAACAGACACTTACGATCACACTTTATAATAATTCTTAAGGTCTTGTAAAAGCTGGAAAAGTAATAATGACAATAATATTAAAAAAAAAATCAAAAAATCAAAAAAGCTTATTTTTAAAATGCTTCTTCTGTTTCAAATCAATAAATATTATAAAATATATATTATGAGTTAACAAAGAATATGAAAGAAACAATAAAACAAAGTATATTTTCTTTTCTTGTACATCCCATATTAAAATTTTATATATATCATTCGATTAATTTTATAACTTTATTATATTTACTTAATTATGTACTGTATACAAAAAGTTTAATTACGCGTCTGGGAACAAGAACACCCACTTGAATTTTTATGTTAACTAAATAAAATTTCTAATGACTCACAAAAAATATAATAATAATTACGTACATCCAAACAAGTATATTATATTTATCATACATATAATGTCACAATAAATTTAATTTTAATTATATAGCTAAATTTATGCATAGCAATGCATCTTTGCCATGCGAAAGAAATGAAAATATAAGCTGCAGGAATACTCGATCAAAAAAAAAAAAAAAAAAGGCAACATTTTTTTTTTATATTATGCTGTATTAAATATTGCATCACAATGCTTTTCACTATTGTTTTGATCAAGTTCGAACATCTAATAAATAGATGAAATCAATACGAGTATTGAATCCAAGATCTATGCATGAAATCTATTACATGGATCTATTGTTAATTTGAGATCATAATACAGAAGCTAATAGCTTGAAGCTATATCATATATGTATATCAATTTAATTACTATTATAGTTATCATGAAAAAAAAAAAATCTTAAACTTATACAAAATAATGTTGATGAATATACATGTATATAAAAAAAAATGTATCGTGAGAGAATTATCTGAAATTTTCTAGTTCAAATTTGATTATAATTAATGTTAGTAATATAATTTATAACTTGATTAGTTTTTTTTTTAATTATACAGAATATGTTTTCACCTTTATATTTCTTGCATAATTACATTGTAATGATAAATTATGGTAATTATAATAGGAAAAAAAATGAAAGTGCATCATAAAACATTGCTATTAGCTTATTATTATAAACTTCTTACAAATTATTTTGTAATTTTCATTATTGTAATAATATAAAAATTAGAAAAAAGATACACTTATTAAGTTAGGTCCTATAAGATTAAAGAAAAAAAAAAGTAAAAAAAAAAAAAAAAAAAAAAACATTTTGTTAAATTTGTCTAGATTTTGTTTTCAAGCTTTAGAACACGCAAAGAATAAATTACATAATTTATGCTGCATTTATGTTATTATAGCAAAAATGATGTTAATTTAGAACTACACACCCATGTAAAAATTTCTTATGTATATACTCTGTAAAGAGTATGTAAAGTGCCTGTAAGTGGCCAAATTAGTGTATTTTTGGTGTAAAACGTCTGTACCGTTCGGTATGTTTAGCACTTTTTGAATTTTTAAGAAAATTTACAGACGACTCGTGTGTATCATCTCTGTAAATTCAATGTATTTTTTCTGTATCGACAAATAAATGCTGTGTAAATTTTACATACGATACAGAGGAAATACAATCTAATATGAAAACTGTATTCTTGTTGTAAGTCGAAGGTATTTTTTGTGTATTTTATGGTCACCTATAAGCGCGTCTGTAAATCGTTTGTATTTGTCATGTATAAAATACATAGGAGGTCACTTTTAACATACAGACAAAATACACCTAAATTACCGACTTTACACTACGACGTCAAATGAGCCATACAGCATACTTACAGACGTAATACATACGCGGTCTGTATCTTCCTTTTTACATTAATTTTACAAAGCATACAGTGTTTTTAACATCAACGCGTTACACCGATTTTACAATAATTTTACATGTATTTTACGCAGCTTTATAATTGCCCTTGTATTTCAAGCCTATACAGCTGCAATACATAAGGCTTACCGATGCTATGTATACTTTTCATTTTAGTTCTGTTTTACATTAGTTTTACAAAGTGTAGTATTTATAACGACATTTACCGTACATCGATTTTACAATCATTTTACATGTGATTTACATCGCTTCACAGTTTTCAGTTGTATAATTAGCCCATACAGCTGAAATCAGGCTCGGACTGGCCATAAGAGCAAGTCCGCAATTGCGGACGTGGCCCCCCCTATTTGGAGGCCCCTAAGGCCCAAAAAGGGGCGTAACTAGGGTGTTACACCCCCTTTGTGGCCCCTAAAGAGTGTTTTGCGGACGAGGCCCCTTGATTGCCAGTCCGACCCTGGCTGAAATACATAAGATTTACCGATGCTATATGTATTTTTTAATTTACCCTGGTTTTACATTGCGTATACAGACTTTCAATGTAACTTTACGCATAGCATTCGACTCTTCTTCTATACAGCAGAAATACAAAGCTATACAGACACAGACGCTGTTTGTATTTTTCAGTATGGTCTTATAATTTTCTAAGCATAAATAAAATTTCGCTTTAATTAAAAGTTATGGTTCAATATAATATGCCACAAAACTTAATTTAAATAATAAAAACAACGTAAATGTCAGATATGTTAGCAATCAAGCAATAGCATATTCAACAATATTACATAAAAAGTCTTCAATGCTATATCGGAAATATATATATATATATATATATATAATATTATATAATAATAAAAAAATGAAGATTTGCGAGCATATTAAACATATTGTACAGTAAAGTGTTTATTTATTTTTCCAATTAATGGCATATTTTTTTTTTCATGAGATATTTTAAATATCATTTATATATAAAAAAAATACAATGCAAGTATACTGATACCATAATATACAGTGCAAATTATGATACTAAAGTAAATAACTGAGTAAATTTATTTTCGCTTCATTCTGTATCCATGCTGCACCTATATTGCATTTCCCATAATATAGCTCTATTATACGACTTTAAATAACGTAAATATAATTTATTTAATTTTTAAATATATACCCGCGCATATGTATGTTTCCCCACCACTTTCAACAAAAATGCTCTGTAAGTTTTACATACGATACAGAGAAAATACAATCCACAATTTTTGAAGTTTATACAAAGGTTTTACAAGTTTAAGTTATATATCTCGATATGGCCGAACGGTCTAGGGCGGTAGTTTAGGCAGGCTAAGTTAGGTTAGGTAGGTAGGATGTGCGTTCAAATCTCTAATCACACCGTTGTGACGCTAACTCGGCTTGCAATTAATATTTTAAATTTTTACTTTATACCAAACGACTCGTCTCTTCACCCTCTTTAAGAATATCTAAAAATAAACTTGATTAGTATGCTAATTGTTTCGATATAATCAATTTTCTAAAAAATCAGCATACATCACATTTACATCACATATACAGAGAGAATACAGACGCGATAATTGCACCCAGATACCTGTACACAAAGTATACCTGGCATTTACACACGTTTTACACCATAAGCTTACAGAAGATACACACGATATACACTGATAATACATGGATACATGATGACATGGATGACGTCTATGTATTTCGTCTGTAAGTTGTAATTTTTTGCTATGTAAAACCTCTGTATTTTTGTCGTTTTTACCTTACGTATACAGACGCGTTTACATTAAAAATACATTAAAATCATACACTAAATATACAGAGAATTTACATCAATTATTTTTAGTAGGGCAAATAACAATGCTGTACAACATAATATTTCTGCAATGTATCATAGTTATTATGAAGTATAGCATAGATTATGCTGTATTGAACAAATTGTACAACAAAATGAGCTATATATGTAGCATAATTATTACGTATTTATTGTTGTCAATGAACAAAGTATTTTCAATTGTTATTTAAAGATTTAACAAAGAGATGGTAAAAATTGCCTGCTAATATTTATAAAAAAAGTAGTTCTATCAGATCAATAAAGATTGAGCAAAATATGTATAGTTTTAAAATTACATGAACAAAAATAACATTTGTTTTAAAAATATAAAGAACAAAAATTTGAACTATTTTGAACTATTTTAAAAATATTAAAAAAAAAAAAAAAAAAAAATCTGTTGGATTATTTAATATTTTAGGACCAAAGCGATTGCATTTAATTTAAACTTTTTAAAAGTTGCTAAGTGATAAAAATAATGTCATATCATTTATTTCTAAAATGACATAACCATACCTTATGTCTAAAACATAACCATTTATTAATTATTATGCACCGATGCATGAAATATATAGTTCAAAATTTTGCGGTTACTGAAATAAAAGAAGGTTAGTATATCAAGTTATATTGACGATACGGAAAAAAAAAGAATATATATTTTGACTGTTATATTTTTATTTATAATTCTTAAGAAGTATTATTAATAACATTCTCACGTATGTATCGGTAAATTTATAATAATATTTTGAATTGAGATATATGATAAAAATTAGGACAAAGAAGCAGTAATGTTATAATATGCATTGATAATTTGATAAATTGAACATATTGTTGTTGTAATAATTATTATTTATATTATGTTATGAACATGCGCTATTTATTGCTATACCAATATCAGTTAATGCAATTAATTCATTTATAAAGTTGATGATTTTCTATATACCTTAGTTGCTGTTCATTAAATGATTTGGGAGATTCTAATCGGTTAATATCATGAAGTTAAGATCTAGTTTTAACATTCAGACAAATAAAATGAAAAAAAAGAAGAAAAAAAGAGGAAAAAAAAAAAAAAAAAAAAAAAAAAAAAAAAAAAAAAAAAAAAAAAGCTAACGTAAGCCCAAGAACTATTTGTTACCAATTAACAATTAAATAACAATGTGGGTAGCAATGTTAACTTGACAAATGTTAATTTGTTAACAATGTGAGAATAAATTAGCCTATATAGCGCTCACCTTTAAGTCCATAACAACCCTTTTCATACTGTACTATACATTCGAAATTTTTTTTTTTTGATTTATGATAAGAGACTAAGGAAATAAAAATTTACTGGAAAAGAAATTAACAAGTAAATACACCATTAACATGTTGGAGATTTTCAATATTTTTCAATTGCACTTTTAAATATTTTACAGAAATATACTGTATGTGGCAATTCTTGCATCATAAATTTCAGAGTCGTAAAAAAAAAAATAATTATAAAAAAAAAAACTAGAGGGTTCTATATAAATCCTAATAATTTTATTAAAAACACTATATTTATGGACAAATTTACAACTAAAACAGACCTAGTTTTTTTTTATCATCACTATATGAACACGACATTTAATTGGGTAGGACCTTGATGTTATATAGCGGAATAATTTTTATTACTTTTAATATGCCTCTTATAGGAAATAAAAGTATTATAATTATTTATTATCTTTTCCTGCACATTTTTTTATGTTCTATGATTGTAAAATCATATTTTGGTTTTGTATTAGTTCTTGTAAAAAAAAAAAAAAAAAAAAAATAAGGATTAGTTCAGCACTGATAAACTTCATATGCTATTTTTCCAAATTCAGGTATACTGTTAAACTATATACTAAATAAGAACATTTTATTATTAATTAATGGCTTAAAGTGGGAAATCAACTATTGCGGGATTTGACTAAAAAGTTGCAAAGAAAGAAAAAAATTGCAGTCATACATTAAGATAAGCTGTTTTTAAAAATGTAACAAAAAAAAAAAAAAAAAAAAAAAAAAAAAAAAAAAAAAAAGGGGGGGGGGGTTATTGATTTTAAATTATGATTTTTAGAAGTTTAAGTACCACAAGAGCCATCTTAATTTCAGTAATTATTTTCTCTCTTATCTGATGGTCACGAGTTTTGACATAAGTAGCTGTTACTGTTAACTTTCAAATGTCATCATTTACAGTTTAGAATTTTTTTTTTTTTTAGATTTGGAGATACAGGCCATCTAGATACAACACATAACCTTTTTTATTTGATTTTTTATAACATAAAATACAAAAATCTGTCTTCTTATTTTACGGTGAAAACAATTAAATCAATATTTGCATTAATCTGCATAAAATACAAGAAGTCTTTACTCTATACATTTAAATACATGATGAAATTTTCAAACGGTATTTTAAAGATTCTTGTGCACTACTGTATGTTTTGCTTATAACTTAACCAATTCAATAGAATCTGTGCTAGTTTTTTTTTTTATTAAATATTACTCAATAATTTTATCACTTTTCTCATGCCATCTTTAAATTCATATTCTTCTATATAAATCAATTTCTAATTAAAATCCTAGATAATTCACATATCTCTTCCGTAAGGTTTTCATGTGAAGAAAATAAATCACATATTTCATAGAATTTTCTCTATTTCATTTATAATTTATTTTCCACACACTCAATAAAATAGTAAAGTCAATTACATTATAAATTATAAAATTACTTTTTAAAGTTGCTTGAACTTTTAGATTTTGTTCACAGATTGAATTTATATATATAAAAACTTACTCTCTATTTCTAATTATTGATACTTCTTATAGTTCTGGTATTTTGATTAACTGTTAGTATGTGGTAATATACTTTATTTAATCATGTGTAACATATTAAAATTTAAGTTTTATATAACTGCATTTCTAATGAGTGTATACGTTAACTCATATTATTTACGAGTTTGTGTTTGATTGATTACGTCATATTGTTATATAAATGCAAAAGTTTAAATAGGCTCATTTATTTGTTCTATATACTTGTCTTCCAAACAGAATGGGATTGGTCACCCAAGATACTAAATCCACGAAACGGTAAAAAATAAAATAAAAATAAAGTTTCAGGGATTTTGTGTTTTTCTTTTGAAGGGATTATTTTGGATTTTTTTCCCCTCGAAACCAAGGGGACCTTTTCCGCGATTGTAACACCTCTCTTTTCTATATAGCAAAGTCTAAAATTCTAAAACATAGAGCTTTTTTTCCTCCGATTTATTTTATAAATTTATGCAATATTTAATTTAAAAATAAATACTTCAAATTGTATTTCAGCATGGAACAAGCAAATAAAAATATTAATAATTTTATTTTGAAAAAAAAAAAAATAATAATAATAATAATAGATTAATTGTAATATATCAAAAATAAATATGAAATTATAATAGAATACTTTTTAAAAGAAAATGCAACATTCTAAAATTAAAAAGCTTGCCAAAAAAATCTATTGATAATAAATAAACAATATATTTATTAGAAAGGATATAATTCAATAATCAATATTAATTTAAAGAAAAATAGAAATAAAGTAATAACATTGATAATGATAACTGTTTTTTTTTATAACTCATTGAAAAAATTATGACGGTAAAAAAAATATTCAAATGACTGAGCATATTCATATACAAATTAAAGTTATAACTGTAATATTTTATAATATTTTTCATCGTCCTTTATTTTCATTAGTCAAATTAAACTGTTTTGCTCGAATGAATATTCTAGTTATAAGCAGTTTTATTAGAAATATGGTAATAGTATTATTATAAATGTAGTAAATAATAATAAAATTAAATATTTTATAAAATTGTTAGGATTGCTATATATATTATACCTTTTTATTATCCACTAAATTTCAAGACTACTTAAATTTTTATTATAAAATTTACTTAATTAAAAATAATGGAATAAGGAATATTTATGTTATAACCCTAACTTTTATGATTATTTTATAACATTTTATAGCAACAAAAAAAAAAAAAAAAAAAAAAAAAAAAATTGCGTATACAAGTACACAATTCTGAACAATATTTTATAAAAAAACTATCATCATTAATATTTCACTATATATCTTTCATTTTTTCTATAAGAAATTAATCCGGAAAAAAATAAAAATAAAAAAAAAGTGCACATTTGTTAAGTAATTTAATTTAAATTATTTCAATAAAAAGTATTTTGCCTAATCAAACGTAAATTTAAATTAATAAAAGTTATTCGAGCAAATACAGTACACACTGTTTCACACTGTATAGTTAATACTAAATAAAATTGCAAAAAACAGACCAAATTTAATTATTAATACAAAAAAGTAAGTCTTTAGCCTGAGTTTAGCTAGCAACCATAAAAATAATAGTAATAAAAATAAATGAAAAAAAAAAAAAAAAAAAAAAAAGACAACATTTCCGAGACGTTATATACACATTTGGAATTAATATTATATTTAATGTATAAAAACAAACAAATAAAATATATAGCAATACAATAATAGTTATTTCCGTAATATATTTTATTTACTTTCAGAATATAAATGTAATAGCATGGTTGATTTTTTTTCACTTATGTAGAAAACATTACCCCCTCCCCTTAAATATTAAAAAAAAATTGTATACCTACAATCAATTCAATTTATAAACAAAAATTCAAAATTGACCGAGATTTTGAGCTCCAACAGGTGTTAAAAATCAACAATATGGATGATGCATTTCGCATATCTGTGTGCTTTGCATTGTGTTTTGTAAACATTTTTTTTTAGACCGTATTGATTATTAGAGCATCATGTAAATAATATGATCAAATGTATAGAAATAATTTTTTTACTGTTTTCTTAAAATTTGATTAGTAATGAATTTCTAATCATTATATGCAAATAAATTTCACAATGAAATATTAATTAGTATTGAAATAGAAAATAACAACTAAAGTGTAAAAATTTCTAATTTAGTGTTAAATTGATGGATTACGAACTTACATAAATAATTTATTTAAATAAATTTACATAATTTATTCAAACTAGTTTATTCATTTTATGCAACGTTTTACAGCATTTAAGTTACGTAAACATTAAACTATATTTCTTCCATGCTTTGAAATTTGAAATTAATGTGAATAAACAAAATTGTTAAAAATTTGCATTCAAGGCTGAATGCTACTAAGAAAAAAACATATATTTAGTAAATTACTTTTGTATTTCATATTTATATTGAATTTGCTTCAAAAATGTCCTAGCATGAAATTTTTAACAATTAATTTATTTCTTATGTAATTGCTAAAATATTTATTTTTGTCTTTTATGATTTCAGCCCACTATGGTAGCATGCACCGCTGATGAAATGACAAGTTCAGAATTACTGAACACTCATCCTGATGCTCGACCAATGATGTCAAAGCAACCTTCAAGAACATCCTCTGTAGTTTCTAACCAAAGTTTCCCATTTCGTCTATCTGGTGAACATCATGTAAGCTCCCATCCAAGTAACCGAGAACGTGCAGCATCAATCGTCAGTTCTGATCAACAATCAATATACAAACAACGTATTGATTCTATGTTTGATGAAACAAGATCAACTACATACGGACAATCAGGTGCAAATAATCGTCGTGCAAATTTTGTACAAGCCAAAATTGAACAAATGTTTCAAGAAATAGCAAGTTCATCAGAAGAAGAACAAGTTATTAGTAATAATAATAATAGTAGAACTAGAAATAATTCTCAAATTAGTAGTAGTATTGAAAGTAGTATAGAAAATAATGTAGAATCAAAAACAAATAATCAATCATTTAATGTACATTATCTAGGCAATGTGCCATTAATTGATAAAGATACAACATTATTAAATTTACAATTACCATTAAAATTATTATATTTTAAATACCGTGAATTAGAATTAAAAAATTGTAAACCTCCATTAAGTAAATTACAGATATCATCAGATGGTCTAAAAGTTATACAAGGTGCAAGATCTGAATTAAATCCATTCTCAACTATCGCAGTTTGGGCTGCGGTGAAATGTGTCTCAAGGCTTGACGGTAAAAAATTAGCGTTTTTACCACTCATAGCCGATCCTGATGGACAAGACAAAAGCTCATTATTTACAGACTTAAATAATGAGAATGATATTAACATGGCTAATGGATTACATAGTCCTCTATTAGCTGTAGTTATGAGACAACATGGCGCTGCAAAACAATTAAATTGTCACGTTTACGTATGTACGTGTTCAGAAGATGCAATTGTTATGGCAGCAAATTTATATCAGGCACTTATGGCAAGTATGAAGTCAAAACCATTACCTCAAAAAAATACTGAAAAACCCATTAGACCACCAAGAAAACCTAAAAGTAAAACTTCAAGTGAAGATGATGAAATTTTACCTGAACCCGATACAAATAAATTATATTTGACACATCAAAGACGAGTATCAACTTCAAATAAAGTAAAAGATCCAACTGGAGATATATTGACGAAAGTTGCAATACCTAGAAGTCGAAGTTTCTTAATGAAACATACAGCAAGAGGTAATAGTTTACACCAATTATTTGCTGAAATTCGTTCACAAGAAGGAGTTACAAATATGGATGATGTACTAGAAAAAATTGTAAATGCAAATGGTATGTCATTCAATGATTTAAAGCCACTGTATAAAGAATTACTTCTGAAATTAGCTGTTACATTAACAAGAGATGAACTTTATACGAGAAGTAAAAATATTATGAAAAGACAACAAAAATCAACAAAAAGAAATAGCAGAAAAAGAAAAACAGGATTTAAATATGTTTTTCGAAAATCAGTTAAAAAAATACATGGTAAAGTATCATGTCAAAAACAACCTAGTTCATTTGAATTTACATCAATACTATTTCCTGCTAAAAAATGCGTAGGACCACGTACTTCTAGTTCAACTTATTCTAGTTATCGTACGTTACAACGTAGAGGTATAAAAGATAGAGCAAAAAAACATAAAGAAGCAGTTGAATCACGACTTACAAATATTGCAAATCGTGAATTACGACGAAGTAGTATTGCTAAAGAAATAAAAAAATCTGAAGCACAAGCTAAAAGAGAATCATCAAGTGGTTATGTATCTTGTAGTGATTGTAGTTTAAATTCATGTTTATGCGATACAGATAGTTGTACTGAAACAGATAAATGTTATTGTTCATTACAGAATAATAAAAAACAAGTAGTAACAAGTACTTCATGGAGACATCATTTAAATAAACCACCAAGTACACATACGAGTCGTAGTTTACAGCTATTATTACAGCAACCTATTACGTCAACAAAGAGACGTCCTAGTTCATATACAAGTCGTATGGACGTATATGATGAATTACCACCAATAAGACGTAATAGTGCATCTGTAAGTTATCGTAATAATAATAATAGTAACAATACCACTAATAATACTACAACACCAAAAAGTACGAGTGTTGATAATTTAGCATTGGATTATGAATTATTTAGATATAATTCAAAACAAAATTCAGTTTATTCAACTTCATCACAACAAAGAGTATTAGTTGTATCTGCAAGAGATAATAGAGGTAGATTAATATATATGGGTGCAGCAGAAAAAGATAAAAGAAAAATATATCATGATCCAGCACACGAAGCATTAGCAGTAAAAAAATCTGCAGAAATTGCTTCATTATTTTCTGATATGAAATTAAGTCAAACTACTGATATTCGTGGTATTGAATTTGAAGATGATAATAATGATGAACCGGAAGTAGAATATAATACTTTAGAACCACCGGAACATCCATCTTTAAATAGAAGAGGTAGTTACCCGGGAAGTAGTTTAGAGAATTCATTAGGATATTTGCCATAAATTTATATTAATTACATTAGAATGTAAGATGTAAGTTTCTAAATAATTTCTTACTTTATGACTATAAAAAAAAATGTCATATATAATATATATATATAATATATATATATATATATATATATATATATATATATATATATATATATATATATATATGAATATATATATTACATTAGGTGTAAATTTTTGTTTGTAAAAAAAAAACATGAATACTTTTTTATGTTTAAGATAGAATTTTAATTTTCAAAACATTGATTTATACAATTTTATTCTTAATATTATAATAATAAACGAGTAAAATTAAAATAATAATTATTACTCTTTTGTTTTAAGGTGAAGGTGCTTTTTAATATTGTTTACAAATTTGCTTAGTAATTTACAAACTTTTTATTTTATATCAAAGACTATATAAATATAGTATAAAAAAAGAAAATTATATAAAAAAAAATCTTTCTGTAAATATTTAATTAAAAATATATAATGGATTTCTTTTTATAATTAATTTGCGAATATCATTGTAAAATTAATTTTAGCCATGATTTTACTTAATTTTACTTATATTCTTTTTTTCAAAAAAAGAATAAAAATTAAATAGGGAATTTGGGTTGGTTATAAACTGGGAAAAGTAAAAGGTGAAAAACTGATTGGGTAAATCAAATGACTTATTATGTTATATAAAATAAATTAATTTTACGGAAAATATGATTAATATGTAAATTTTGTAAAATATGTATTATAAGTATTTTGTAAATTTGAATTTGAGAAAAAAAAAGTTTTATTTTAAGGAGATCATTAATAAAATATAATGTAAGTACTCTACAGTGAACAAAAACGATATGGATAATTTTAACTATCATAATTATGTATTATAGGGTATGAATTTTATAATATCTTTTAATTATTGATATATTTAGAGAGCGGAAAAATAGTTTTTAAAGACTATTGTCAATATTGAGACTACTGTTGTTGTTTTACTAAAATATCCACAAATCACACGATTTCAACCTTTGTAAAAAAAAAAAGACTATTTTAGTCTCCGAGACTATTTTTAGACTTTTCAAACTTTTTTCGGTCTATTTTGCTATTTTCGCTATATGTCTAATAAAAATAACCTGAACTTAAAAAAAAAAAATCATGTTTTTAGTAGTGTCTCTGAGGATTTTTGTTTTAAATACACAGGAATACCAAAATTGAAATTATTGATTTTTTTTTTGAAACACTCTTTTAGAGACTCTTCAGAAAACAGATAACTTGAAACTAGTTATACACTTATAAAAAATACCAATAAAATTGCTATTGAGCTATATAAATTTCAAAGATCATTTTCCGACTATTTTAACATTTTTGGAGACTATTAAAATTTGGGGACTATTTTGATAAAAAGAGACTTCTTTTCCGCTCCCTAGTTATACATAAATATATTGATTTTATTATTCACTTTTTCATGAAAGTTTATAGTTGCATTACTTTGCGTGCAGAAAATTGGTAAATAGCAACGTGTTAAACGACAATATAATCATTTTGCTCCGCAAAGTAGCAACAAATAAATAAACATGTGAATGCACCTTAAATTCACAATTATTTTTTCGTAAACATATATATTGAAAAATTCGTACAATATTATTTCAATAATATTTTGTGCGAGTATATAATAAAAAAAAAAAAAAAAAAAAAAGAGTTATGTTAAATTCAAAAGTCTAATCAATATTAATGTTTTATAAGTGCTGAACTCTTCTATGAGTTTCTAACTTTTTCAGATGAGTTACAGCAACGAAATATTTTTTTATTGTAAAAATATTTTATGTTTGTCAGAACTGTTATTTCTTTTCGTCTAATAATAACTATTACACAATAATTAATTATATTTTTGATAATTTGTGAACTATAGTTTTTATACTCTTTGTAAACATTTATTTGTAAAAAAAAAAAAAATAATAACGAACAAATTATTTTCAGTGTAATAATTAAAAAAAATGTATTTGGGCTGTTTAATATTTTTGTTAATAATATGTTTTTGAAGTGCGAGTGCAAAGCTTTTTTTTTTTGTAAATATATTTCAACTTATATATTTTTAATTGTACACAAATTATTTTTTTCTGGCTTTTAAATAAAAATAAAATTCATTTTATGTAGTTTATTTTATTTATTTCTAAATACATACCTTAAAGAAAACACTCTGAAAATTATTGAAGCCTTGGCCCCCTTGGCATATAGACAACTCTTTCAACTCCAGGACACGCAGGGTTGCCTATAAGGCTAGGGGATTATTGATGGTTTTAGCATGATATTTTAGATTTCAGCCATTTTTAAGTTATATTGTAAAAATATCTTTAGTTCTATTTTAGTGAAACATTAAAATACTCTAGTTATATATCTGGGATTAAAGTAAGTGAAAAATAATTAATAAATTAGAAAATTAGAAAACATTCATGCACCTTGCGTTAGTTTGCGTCAAAGTTTTAAAGCCTTCAAACTTTTTCGCGGGGCAAATAATATCCAAATAATATCGATGCGAAAAAATTGAACACATATGTCTCTGAAAACCAAGATGGCGTCGTGTGAACAAAAGAATATTTTCATCGCCTAAAATATTGAAATAATTCATATTTTTGTTGTTTTTTGTATTAAAAAGTGTTAAATTATTAATATTAAAGTTAATATCTTCAATATTGGATATAAATAAAACTTCGCAAGGTGCCTTTCCAATCAAGATTTTGACATAAAAATCAACGCAGGTTGGAATCTTGGAATCGATACTTCCATCTCTACATGTTTGGGGATAAAAAAATAATTTAATTTGCATTGCAATTGTTGAAGCATGCGAAGGGAGTCTTACCAAAAATAATTTTCAGCTCTCTTTGTATACATACATTTGACAATGCAAAAGCTACATAAATCTTCCTACATTACGTTCGTAAAAATGGTTTTCTAATGAAGGAAAATTTTCTTTTACGTATGATATGAATACATATATGCTCAAGTTTTTTTGTGAAAGTTTGTACGGGAAGTAAAATGTTTTCCTGCCTCTGTCATTAATTGTCCAATGATATTAAATTTTATTGGACTTGATTTTGATAAAGGTTGGGAGAACTAATCATCTGTGTTTGTTCAATCTTCAATCGTCTTTGGCAATGGAGGAATTTTTTTTTTTAGTTGTCTTGTTTGTGTATGTAACACATTATGTATGTATGCATATTATGATGTCTTATTTCCAATTATTAGAATTTATGTACATTTCTTATTAAGAGTGTCAAAAATATTTTACCCTTTTACGTTTAAAATTACATACAGTACTGTAAAACAATAGTTTCAATATGTACGTTGCAACATTGAATTATGAAAATTCGTGTTACTTTTTGCTATCAACAGTTTTCATTTCAACAAATTTTCATGCTATTATCTTTTCAAAATACATTATATATACACCTCCCCCCCTCCTACCTTTAAATACAGTATTTCAGTCATTTTCCAAGACAAAAGGAAGGGATAATACAGTAATTTTAACTTTTTCTCTTTACAGAAATTTCTTTATATATATATATCAAGAAGGAGTAACTTTAAATTCAATAATGTACATATTATTAAGTACGATACGTATACAGAGGACAGACAGAAGGTCCTAGGATAAAAGATCCTACTTGTGTGCAGCTCACACAATGTCCCTTACAAGTCTTCCGACTCTCGGCTGATTTTTTAGACACGAGTTAAATTTCCCTCTCTAGAGGAAACACTGTGATACGTTTGGTGGCTGTTATGATAAGGCTGACTAAAGTTCAGAAATGATATAATGTATGACTTAAACAGAGATAACCACTAGGAATTCTTGTGCCCAGGTGACAACAAGAACTCAAACCTCGTGAAGCAGTAATAGTAGTTTTAGCTGCCAATCACGGCGCTAGAGTGTAAAAGCTTGAATCATACTTGTCTACAAATTTCGGGAAGTCGGAAGACATGTAAGGGACATTGCAGATCACAGCTATGCTTTACCTGTGCGCACAGCCAGGGTCTTTTGTCCGCATACCTTCTGATAAACATTCCTTTTAAGACAAATTGTTACAGTATTGTTCATTACTCTCCATTACATTTTTTTTCCTACTCTACCTACAGTACATAATGTGTGTCTTTTATATGCTTTTATGCCGTCTCTGTCTTAGATTATCATTCACATTGAATGTTTTAATATGACAAACGGTAAATCAAAACAGCAATAAGCATTGTTAAAAAACATTATTTATAAGTATGTTATGTATTAGTAATATAAGCTGAAATTTTTGCCCTCTAATTATTTCAAAGTATAATTTATTAAACTATTAATTTAAATAGTTATATTATTAAATAAGTGGTTCACTTGAAACAAATTATTGAAAATAATTATAATGATTGAAGCATGTATGAAAAAATTGATTTACACATTTTTATTAATGATTGTTAATAAAAGGATTTGAGAAAAAAAAACATCAATAGATTAGGAAAAACTGGGGGATGGGAGCTTAGACTGCCAGGGACGCTGTGGTAGAGAAAATAATTTCTAACCTAGGCCAAAAAATATTGATGCATAGAGCATTAATTTAGACCATGTACACATGCCCACAATAAGAATTTTTACCATTCAAAAACTCGCGCTCAATTTGCAATGTTATTCTTATGAGAAAAACATGCGCTGGATTTAAGTGGTAAAATATATTATTGCGGTCCTGTGCACTAGCCACTCGTATTGCTTTGTAGAAAGCAAGAAAGGTATTAAATAAACATTGGTATTAGGTCAAATAAAAAAGTATTAAATTTATAGGCTACAATATTATGGTAACCCATGCATTTACAGTATCGCTGTAGTAGAAGTTGAAAGAATCTTAAGAGAAAGTCCACAACAATAATATAAATATCAATAAAAGTTAGCTCCTATAATCATTAAATTTATAATTTTTTTCCCCAAAAATTTAATTCATTAAGTAATTGAAATATTATAGGTATTGTATTCAATATTCACTTACTTTTGCATTTAGTACTTGTGGACTTGCTCTGTTGCTGAATAAATAAATAATTTGAATTTGAAAGTAATAATTAGAGATATTATAGAAAATCAAACATCCCAATTAGGTATGATAAATTGAAAAGAAAGGTGCAGTATAGGAGAAAACCAGTAAGGGCCTTGCCAAAGTCCTGTAGTTTGATGGAAATCTTGCCTATAGCTTAGAGATAAAAAGGAGAAATAATAATTATATACATTAAATAAATTTGTATAGTTAACCATTATAGCTATTTCTTGTAGTTTAAACATTATGATACTTATCAATTTAATTTCAACAAAATAATAAAGTTGGCTATAACTTGTGCTTGTATTGCTATTTTCTCAAAAAAAAAAAAAAAAAAAAAAAAATTGTAAAGTTATTGATGCATGATATATTTCGTGTGATACTACTAATTTATTAAAAAAAAAAAAAAAAAAAAAATGTAGTACCGGGTACATTACCATACTTATATATAATTCTTTAAAAGGAAAGATTGTATGTCATGTGTTTTTTATTTTGTGTATAAAAACAAAATGAATATAGCAGTGTTGTTTGTATTTTCTTCTTTTTGTGTTTGATTTTCTATATAGAACAACTAAAGATGAAACGTAAAGCTACAGATGAAGCAGAGGAGACTGAGAGTAAATGTCCCATGATGGCTATGTCTGAGGAGACGCCAGAGCAATTGGAGGCAGAAAAAGAAGAAGACGAGGTAGTTTTACTCATTTTTAGCAATGTTATCTTCTTTATGTGTAATATAAAGTATAGACCCCTTTCACATCCTTGCGCTTTGTCGCATGTATTGTCCAGCATAGGGAAACATCATTTCTCCTAAATTTTCACTTAATAAGAGTTTATTTCAACTGAAAGAATTTTTCTCATATTCTTCGAGCTTATTAGGAGCTAGAAATAAGTCTTTGATTGAGGTTTAAAGCTTCTTTTGCTATTAAAAAAAAAAAAAAAAATTGACGTTTTTCCTAAGCTGGCCTATGCATTTATAACCAGCAAAATGGCGGCTCTTAAATATGAGTGCAACCAGTCTATTAATCCTGTATTTAAACCAATGTCTGTAAACACTTTTATTTCTGCAACTTCTGTCCTAAACTAATCATATTTAGCATTGTTGTAACTTTTATGTCATATTAGGAAAATTGATATTGGAAATTTCATTTAAAAATGCTTCTACATAAATATTTTCAAAAGCTATGTTCTAAGTTCTAGAATTCAATACTTTTTATTTCAAATATATAGTGTCAACTTTGAATTAAATTAAATACTGTACGAGTGCATTTTTCTCTGCTCCCATATTTTAATGACATAAAAAAGTGGTAATTAAATTAAAAAAGCCATTGTATCATGAAATTATTACAGAGAGATATGGGTCCAAAGTTTAAAATAATATTAATAATAATAGGCCTATATCAAGCTATTTCAGGAAAAAAAAAATCTTAGACCTAATTCAAACTTCCTTATTAATTTTACTTAAAAATCATTTCTATTTCTATACAATTTTCAACTAAAAGTTTATGGTATTTTATCACTGACAACAATGTGATTTCTAAAATATTTATTAAAGGATGATGAAAAAGAGACAACGACGCCAGAAAATACAGAAAAGAAAGAGATGGATAACAACTGGGATGTGTCTAAAGCTAATTCAGGTTGGATGTCAAGAGAGTTTGATGTCTTGGATGAGTTTTATGCTGGTAATGATAATGATGGAGCTGAAGATGGAGTATCATCGGAGGACGATGATGATGATATGTACGACCAACGTTCAGATGATAGTTTTGACTCTGATGTACCAGATGAAGAGATAGAAGCTATGCTTGAAGCAGGTAGGTTGATCTATTGACAGCTAGTTACAAGGGAAATCAACTATCCTCATAGACGGTTCTTTCCTAATATTTATAAATAAATAAAGGAGTTCAAATATAGTTAAGGAGAAGGGGTCATAGAGGTCTGTTATATCTCTATTTTGTTTTGACTTCGTCTTTTTTTTTTTTTTTTTTTTTTTTTTTGTGCTTAATACTCTTGATAAAATTGTAGTATAAGTTGCCATTAAATTTTATTGGGGGGGGGGGGGGGGGGGGGATTTTAAGTCGCAGATTGTACAACATTTTGCAAAGTAACGCTACATAATATTTAAATATTTGGTTGTTTTTTAGTGGGGAGTATCACTGTACAGCTCTGGCCAAAAGTTGCGGAACAATTTGCATAGGCAAGCCGCAACCACACTATGTTATCTTTTATGAGAAAACACAGCCGCCGCCGCTGCCCCGTTCGGGAACATTGGGCCAGAGCTGTACGCAATAAACTCCCCCAGCTCTTGATTAATTTTGTGATCTAGTGTTTCCATGTATTTTAAAAATTTCAGTTTGCAATCCTCTTTTGAGTATAAAATAGTAAGATCCCTCACCCCCTGATTCCATTGTACAATTTTTTTGCAATTTATTTTGTTTTATTTATATCCACTTGATTATTTTTACAGGACTTCCTGAACAGTTCAAAGGCAAGAAAGGTAAAAGTGGTGCGGGCAACCAGGGTGAAGATGGTACCAGACTTTTTCAAGAGAATGAAAAGACTGTACTTGATGGTAAGCACATATTTAGACTTGTAGAAATTATTTAATAGCACATAGCTAAAATGAAAGAAACTTAAGTGTTTTACATTAGATGATTGTTACAGAAATATTTATTAAAATATTTAAAATTATTACAGAAAAAGGTCACAATCATTTTGAAGTGCTGCCTGAAGGTTGGGTACAAGTAACTCACAATAGTGGTATGCCTGTGTATCTACATAAGAAAAGTAGAGTGTGTACTCTTGCCATGCCATATTTCCTAGGACCTGGGAGTGCTAGGGTGAGTATTCTAAACCTTATTAAATAATAAATAAATAAATAAATAAATAAATAAATAAATAAATAAATAAATAAATAAATAAATAAATAAATAAATAAATAATCGTCTTTATTAAAAAAAAAATGCATAGATAGACAAAAAAATTACTATCGGCAGAAAGTGTGATAAACTTATTTTGATGCATTTACACCTCTAGACAAAAGTTTAAGAATTGGGCTGCAGCAGCCGTTGCGTTTTTCTCATAAAGATAGCATAGTTTGGTTGTGGATTGCCTGTACAAATCATTCTCAAACTTTTGTACAGAGGTATGTACAGCTCTGGCCAAAAGTTCCCGAACGATTTGCATAGGCAACCCGCAAGCACACTATGTTATCTTTATGATAAAACGCAGCGGCCGCCGCTGCCCCGTTCGGGAACTTTTGGCCAGAGCTGTACATTAAGTGAAAAAATAGAGATATTGTGATGCTAAGTAAAAATTCTTTGGCTATGTGTTCCAAAGTGTAAAAAGTAGGGTTAAAGAACAAGCTTGAACCACCCAAAAAATTATACTAAGTTTGTAATTCAAAAGTTCGTACAGTAATCTTGTTATTCTAATGAAAGTGCTGTATTTAAATGGTAAAATACAGTATACAGTGTTCAATACATTTAAGGGTTGTTAGAAACTCTAAAATGCAAGCTTTACTTTTTCTTATGTCAAAAATTACCTTTGATTAAAAATTTAAGAGCCATGAATATCAGATTAGGGAAGAAAAATGTTATTAAAATTTACACCAGGATTCATGGGAGTAAAATTTCACAATTGTTATTTATTTAGAGTTGTAACCATCACTACAGTATTTCATTTTTAGCCTTAAATAATTTGGTCACTAAAGTTTGATTATTGTTTTTACAAAGCCCCCATTGTCCTTGAAAGGTTAAGTAAAACAGTTACTCTATTTTATTAATTACGAAGGTTTCTATTGTTAACAGAAACACGAAATACCTCTAAGCAGTATACCGTGTCTTCAATACCAACGTGCCAAAGAAATGGAGGAACAACAAAAACAAGAATTCCTAGAAAAGAAAGATACAGCAGAAGCTGAGTGTCCTAATGGTATATATCTTCAATTAGATCTATATATTTAATATTAATTAAATAACCAATTGGTTATTGAAGAATAGAAACTCTAATTTCTTAATGTGTAATTCTTTCAGGTAATGGTGAAAAAGCTTTACCAGGGTTGATTCCTAGTGCTAAAATTGAGACTGTACAAGAAAATAGAGCTAATCACTCCCTCAGTTCTACTCAAGTTAGAGAATATTGTTCTAAACTATTCCACTTCAATACAGTTAAAGTTATGAGATTCTCGTAAGTATTTTTGTGCCAGTTTTTCCATGCAAATGTTAATATGTATTTCATTGTCAGATAAAAAAAAACTTTCAGACCTGTGCCTGTAAGTTGAATGTAATTAGAGGAAAATAACCACTTGGTTTAAGGGTTATATATAGATGGCTTGTATCTCAAAATCTAAAAAGAAAACTTTGAAACTATATGATGCCATTTGGAAGTTAATAGTAACAGCTACCTATGATAAAATTTTGAGAACCCGTGACCATCAGATACGAGAGAAAATAATTATTGAAATTAACATGGGCTCTTATGGGACTAAGATTTCAAAAAATCATAATTTCAAATCTAGCATGGTGACCCTTCAATTTTTTTTTACATTTTTGAAGATACTTTATCCTGATGTATCAATGTACAAACTTTCGGATTTTTCTGTCTTTACAATTTTTTAGTCAAATCCCACAGTACCTGATTTCCCACCTTAATTCAATTTTATAATATTGTGCGTATTTCCCATACCTTCTTTAAACCTTAACTCCTGACCATACATGCAGCTCTGAATGAAATTTTGAGTTGAAGTATTGTTCACATGGAGTAAAAACTTAACGTCCGTCGACGTCCGTCGACAGGTATTGACGGAAACTGACGGTTTCACAGTTTCACAGTTTCACAGAGAAAAAAATTCGCATTACTGCGCATGCGTGTTAAAACTGACGGATACCGACGGATTGAGCTGCGCTAATATAAACATATCGCCCCTTTCACATGCACTATTGTTGACGGATACTGACGGATGGAGCTGCGCTTATGTAAACAAATGCAACCGTTCACATGCACCCGTCAATACCCGTCAGTACCCGTCATTTTGACGGATAGCGACGGGTAGAAAAGCTGGGTGTTGCCAGCTTTGCCCGTCAGTATCCGCCGGTATCCGTCAGTTTTAAAACCATGTGAAAGGGTTCGTTTTTTTACATTATAAACAAGTTGCAACAATACTTTTTCAACTTTGTTTACCCGTTGACGTCCGTCGACGGACGTAGAATTTTCTCTCCATGTGAATGATACTTGAGATGTATATGTAACCTACAACTACCCAATACTTTTTATTATCAGAAAATGTAGGTTGCATCCCATTCTCAAACTTTTGTTTGGAACTGTACATGAAATTGCTGAATTGAATGAATTGCTTTTGTGTAGGGGTTTCCCAAATTTTTTAAGTATTTGTACCATAACTGCCAATGTGTGGCATATGTACATATATGTTTCTGTTAAAGTATTTTAAATTCCTTATTAAAACCTTAAATTGCAATTTTTAATAAAGTAAGAGAAAATTATCTTTATTGAAAAGGTCAAATACTGTATAGTCAACTTTTACATCTTATAACTGTACTTGTCCATGTTTCTACTCTATAGTTGTAAAGGGCAGGACAGCGGTCGTTTCTTATCGCAATTCTTATCCCACCCCTGCGATAGCGTCCATAAAGTTAGCATTGTCCAAGCTCTTATCGCTGCGCTAAGAAAAGGGGATAAGAATGACGGCTGTCCTAGGCTTAAATATTTTTTATATTTATAGTTCATGGTCAGCTAGAAGACAATATACCAAACATAAGAAACATCAAAAACAATTGCAACGACCTACCTTACCTGAAGGGACCAAACTTATAACATTCCCAGTTCAAACTCAAGGTAAAACATTGTTGCTTTTAAGAAACAAAAGTCCTATCTAAAATATTATCTGAAAACATTTCTAATGTTATTTAACTGAAAAGTTGTTATTCTCAAGTGATTAAATTGAGAGATTTTGTATTAGGTAAAATTAATTACCTCAAAATTAAAAAATACATCAGTTTCTACCTCTCAATTCTTATATTATTTCCGTACAGTAACTTGCTCACACAAACCATTATTTATTTTTAGTAAAATTCAAAATACCTTTCTCTTTATGTTTTTTTTTTTTTTTTAATTTTTTTTTTTAAGAATTTTATAACATTTTAAAATTACATTTTCCCCCCCTGAAAAAACAAAAGTAAAAGACATTAAATTAATGGCATGCTATTTCAGAGCAAGGTGCTGAGGGTTCAGAAGGAGGGGCCAAGGGAAAAAAAGAATGGGTAATGAACCCCAATGGCAAGAGCTATGTATGCATCCTACATGAATATGTTCAGCATGCTCTGAAGAAGCAACCAGCATATGTATTTAAGGAGTTAGGTAAGAAATGCTAAAAGAAATATTATAATATATTCCAGCGTCAAAAAAATTAAGAGTGTAAAATCTATCTAACCATCTATGATTTTGACAGAAAATGCTGCCACTCCTTATTCTGCAACTGTGATAATAAATGAAATGCAATATGGACAAGGATTTGGAACTAGTAAAAAACAAGCTAAGTCCGAGGCAGCTAAAGCTACGTTGGAGATTTTAATTCCAGAAATGAGAGATAAAATACAGCAGGATAGTAAAGGAAGATATGCTAACAAAGAGCCTGATCTATGTGTGAGTTAAATTTGCCTGATTAATATCATATTACAAAATAACCAAGTGGAACTATATTAATGACAAAATCATAACAAAAAGATGACTTCATTGCAGGGCTTACAGTAACCAGAGCTTACAGGAGCTGCGCTCTGGTAAAAAGCTCAGAATTTAACATTAAAGCTCTGCTACATTGTATACCAGGGATTTTTTAGAAACCCTAAAAAAAATGTAGTCATTTTTTGGTGATACAATGATTTTTGTACTTTCCTTATTTTTATTATGGTATGCTTTTTGTCATGGTCTGTCCTGCATAAGAATCAAATCTTTTAAATATTTCTCCACTTTTAGATAAAAGTCGTACATTTTCTTGTTTTTGTCATAAAAATCACTTCGTCCTGGAGGTGAATTAAAACTAAACTTATTTCATATTTATTTTTTTAGTTCTTTGATGATATAAAGATAGAAGATCCAAGAGTTGCTGAGTTATGTGCCAAAACATGTGAACCTTCACCTTATGCCATCCTTCTATGTTGCTTACAAAGGTAGATATCAACTAGCGTAATTGTTGTTTTGCAATAATAACAATGTGGCTAAAATATGCTTTGTTATTGCAGAAACTTTGGCTTAGGAAATATGTCAGTCAATTATGATGTTAATACATCCAGACATCAGAAAAATGAATATACCATGCAAGTAGGTAAACATTCAGCTAAAGTTGTGTGCAAGAATAAGAGAGACGGCAAACAAAGAGCTTCACAAGCTATACTGCAGGTACGTTCAGTCAGTTAGTCAGTCAGTCAGTCTCTCTCTCTCTTTTTTTTTTTTTTTTTTTTTTTTTTTTACTCTTAATAAAAATGTGTTAACCTTTAATAAATGGTAAATTATGCTGACAAGTAAAATATTTTTGGTTTTGCCCCACTCAACTTCAACTTTTTTATGATTACAAATATATGGATTTATAATGTCAAGGACTACGCAATCTCTGAGGGTGCAATTTTTGGCACATGTGAAATCTTCGCCACACCTACTAATGGCACACCTGTGCAGGTTAAGTGTATAATGAATAATGATGTTTCAAAAGAGGGGAGCACGGAGAATACAGATGTGCCAAAATTGCACCCGCGGAGATTGCAGTAGTACCAAAATGCCGCGTAGTCCTCAATGCATTATTATTATTAAATAAAATTATACTACTGAATTGAGTACAAATCAAAACGTCTAAAAAAGAGATTTTACTATCAGCTGACATTGTACTAAATGAACTACTATGTAATGTAATGTCTGTGTATACTTACAGGCACTTCACCCACATGTAAGCAGTTGGGGTTCTCTATTACGCATGTATGGTAATCGCTCAGTCAAAACCATCAAGGAGAAAAAACAAGAAGAACAGGAGATCACCTTACTGCAAAGCAAAGCTGCTGTCAACTCTCCTAACTTTGCAATCCTTAATAAATTGAAGCAGGAAATGATGGCTTTGCATGCCATGAGGGTAAGTTGTTTCATTTGTTAATTTTAATTATAGGCCTATATATAAATATATTATATATTTTTAGGAGATAATTATTCAAGAAAAGGATAGAAAAACCAGTAAGGGCCTTACCACAGTAGAATATCTATGGAGAAGTTGAGGTTTCACATAGCACAAAATTTAGTTATATAATGTTTGTATAACGGAGAGCTTTCGTCATCGTTACGACATTATCAATCCCAATTGTATAAAAGTACAAGACTAGACGCTACTCTGTATTGTGCTCATTAATAATAATGTCATTATTATGACAAATGCCTGATTACAAACATTATAGAACTAAACTCTGTGCCACGTGAGACCTTGATCTCCCCATGGAACTTCTACTGTGGTAAGGCCTTTGTTGGTATTTCTATTACTTCTATCCTTTACATTATAATATTCATTTTAACCTCATTTTTTTTTTCTGAAATTAAGATTTTGGAAAAGGAAGGAAAAGTGATAACTGGAAGTGGCCAATGTAGAATAAGGCAATAACTTATAAAAATAAAAGGAAATAATTTTGAAACCACAATAGTCAAATCAGTGATGTGCCAGATTCATTGTAGATATTGATAGCACCTAAATATATGTATTGAAATATTCTTTATTGTCCTTGGCATATTTTGGAGTCCAATGTCATTTGTGTTGAGTAATTATTCAACTAAATTAACTAATTATGTTTTGTTACAGGCAGCAGTTCAGCCTATTGGCAAATTTATACCTCCAGATGATGTATGCATGCCTTCCTCATCAGGTGCTGATCTTAATAATGTTGATCTTTAACATCTGACAACACTGTTTTGCAATGTTACAACATTCATTAATAGGGTTGCCAAACAAATATATATTTAGCCAAATAGTTTGCATTTAAAAAAATTGACGTTATGACAACTAGTTTTGTTAGACAGTGATATTGCCATTGTTAGTTTACAATGTTTCAATACATTTTTATGTCTTGTTTAGAATTTCTAATTAATCACTCAATCGTAAAGCCTTGACGTAGTAAGCATGTTTAAAAATGATACTAATTTTATTGTTATTTTAAAAGGTTGAAGTATAATTTTTTTGTAATGTAGTTGTGACTAGTTTTATTTGTTCTAAATAATAATACGTGATATATTGCTATATTCAGTATAAAAAAATTGGAACAAAAATGAATTTAAATAATTAATTAAACAATGGAAAGATAAATGGTTTAAATTACAGCATGTTTTCTTTTTATAAGGAACACATTAAATTTACACTTCATACAATGAATACATATAAAATAAAAAATAAATACAAATGTATACAAAAATACACTTTAAAAATTTACATTTCATAATATCGATGTTGTTGCGAGCAATATGTGTAACTCATTTTTTGTCAAGCTAAGCAAAATGTGTAAGTTGTTTCCGAACGTTATGTAGATGGCACTCGACTTACACATATTGCTACGCGTGACAATAAACGACTGACACATTTTGCTTTGCGTGACAAAACCAGTTACAAATATTGCTCGTAACAACATCGATATGGTTATCATATTTCAATAGCTTCAGAAACATATAGCTCATACATAAAGCTTAAACAATTGTTTTATTTAAACAATTATTTAAATAATAAAATAAGGACAAAAGATTTTTCTGTAGCATTTTCATAAATAGAATAGAGAGTACTATTAATAATATTTTCTCTTTATTTAAACATAAATGTACTTCTCTTTATTATTATGTACAGCTCTGGCCAAAAGTTTAAGAACGGGGCAGCGGCGGCCGCTGTGATTTCTCATAAAGATAACATAGTGTGGTTGCGGGTTGCCTATACAAATCGTTCTCAAACTTTTGGCCAGAGCTGTACATATAAATAAAAATTAATGTAGTTTTTATTATTTGAATGTACAGAATATAATCTTGCTTTTAAGTATACACTTTATCTTTCTGTTATTAATTATTTAAATAAGTGATATATTGGCACATTATCTACAAAATATAGGTAAAAAAAAAAAAAAAAAAAAATACAAACTGAACTAACTATAGTTAGTTCAGTTTGCGATTCAGTTAATATGTAAATCTAGCATCAATGTGATTAGAAATTGCCATTACAGTTAAATTTTATGATTTTAATATCTAATGCAGAATTTCAGTCCGATTTGCAAGTGTAAACTTTTTAATCTTGTTTTTTTATTGTCAAATGCCTTAGAGTACCTGCTTTTTTTTTTTTAATGACAAGTATTTTTCACAGGTTTTACAATGTATTTTTCTTTGTAGCAAATACTATAGGCCTATACAATATTACATTTTACTGTGTGATTTTAAAAGTAGGATATTGAATGCAGTTTTAAACTTTTTAATATTTTTATTTTTAATTGATAAATTGAAAGAAAAGGATAGGAGAAAACCAGCAAGGGCCTTACCATAGTGAAGAGAGTCCCATAGTTCGGTGAAAATCTTGCTAGCACAGATATAAAATAACTAACACATCGGAAATATTTCGGCAATCGACTCCAAGAGAGATATATGGAGCGTGTTATGCCTTCATCAGTCCTTACAGACTCAGTGAAACTATGAGTCTGTAAGGACTGATGAAGGCATAACACGCTCCATATATCTCTCTTGGAGTCGATTGCCGAAATATTTCCAATGTGTTAGTTATTTTATATCTGTGCTAGCAAGATTTTCACCGAACTATGGGACTCTCTTCACTATGGTAGGGCCCTTGCTGGTTTTCTCCTATCCTTTTCTTTCAATTTATCATACCTAACCGCGATGGTTTATTTTCCTTAATACATTTATTTTTAATTGGGATTTAAAAGGATTCACAAGTATTTTAAGGTGTACAATACAATTATGTGATATAGATAATTGAGCAATAATCATACTATGAATGGCTTCAAAAGCTCTTTAAATATTCAAAGAATATAATAATATCCATGTTCTTGTTACTGTTCTTTGATAAAATAAACAAAAAACTATAAATCAAAGCCTGATAGCTTTGATCTAAACTATTCATGTTTTTGCTTGGATGCAAAAAGCTATCCAATCTGTTCATTATCTCTGGTCTAGCAAGATTTTCACCAAACTTGTTTCACTATGGCAAGTCCCTTGCTGGCTTCTCAAATCTATTCTTTTTTATTTTTTATTTTTTTGAAATTAAAAACAAAAAAGTGACTAAGATACTAACTATTACAATTTTGGTTGAAATTATTTTTTCAATCTGAACCTTTAAAACCATATTTTTATTTTAATTATAGTTGTCACTTTCTTTCTATTGAAAAAATAGTTCAATTTTTATGTTCTGAACCTTAAGTTCGCTAAATATAAAATGGATAATGTATCTACATATTTTCCTATGTATTATGTTAAAATAGAAACAACTATTCAAAGAAAGAATAAAACATGTTAAATTTATTTGACAAAATTTCTTTTGTATTTGTTTTCAGTTTTAAAATGTTGTGTTTAATTTACAACAAAAAGAATTTCAATAATAGGAATACCAAGCATTTGTCTAATTATTGTCATTTCGATGGCTCCGCGGAAAACTGAACTATATATATAGTCTCCGCGCATCTCAAATTTGGAACATCTGCGCTCTCCGCCTCTCCCAAATTTGGCATCTGTAATGGAGCGCTGGTAAGAGATGCTTCAAAGTCGGGAGAGGCGGAGAGCACAGATGTTCCAAATTTGAGGTGCGCGGAGACTATAGATAGTTCAGTTTTCCACGGAGCCATTGATTTGTATTATTTCTTTCTTTGAACAAATTTTTTGATATGATTTGTTCTAAAAACAAAAAAAACAAACAAACAAACATACAACTAACTTTATTTGTATGAGCCTATGTAGTACTTCATATTGTGGTATTTATAATATGACTGAATTTGTTTCTTCTTTAATTTTTATGTCTAACAAATTACAATACAAATTTGTAAAGCTCTTATTTCATTTACAAACATCGTTGGGGAAAAAAATACAACGAATTTAGTAATGTATAGCAAAGTTCTAAACACACTTAAAAGAAAGAAAGAAGAAGAAAAAAAAAATGGAAATAACAATTTTTGCCTTTTATTATATACAGTTGTCTACTTGCTGTGGGTTTTTTATTTTTTGATGCCCACAATTGTTTTGCGAAAGCCCTGTAATATTATTTGTTCAATAGTAGTTTACCCCGCCCCCTTTTTTTTTGTAACTGAAATAAGCTTGTACGACCAAGGCATCCTAAGGAAGACTTCTTTAGAATGCATTACTTTTAATACTGCTTTTTTGTAAACATTGCATCCTTTTCTACCCAAAATACACATAATCGTATTTGAAAAGTATTATTAAATAATCATGTTTTTTTTTTCTTGTTGGAAGACGAAGAAGAAAAAAAAACAATTTTTAAGAACTAATTAGCATTGTTATATTAATAATTAATAAATTGTATAAATATGATCTTAGTTATGAATTTCCAAAAGTTATCTTATTCAGATAAACTTATATTAAATTTGATTTATCCAAATTAAATTTATTGTAACCTATTATAATTCAATATGCTCTTATTACAGTTGATCTTATCTTGATACTTGTGGAAATTAACAATGTAAATTTATGTTTATGCTGGGCTAAATTAATACGATTAGCAGACTTGCAAAAGTGGGTTTGGTGAGAAAATAAACAAACTGGAAAAGTGCTAGCAGACGACTTTGTATTCTTAAATGCTTTTTTTATGTGGGAATGGAAGTAGCTGTAACTCAGGTTAAAATTTTACTTGATACTGCATTTGTTACTGCATAGCGTACTGAACCTCAAAGCTATCGTTCTTCTGAATTTCAAATCAATTGGATGAAAAAAATCATTTGTAACCAAACTGATTGAAATCCAGGAAAAACAAATAGCTTTGAGGAGCCAAAACATCCCCCCTTTTGCAAGTTGTCAACTGTCTTATATTCAAAAGGTTAATTATAATCATTAAGTCCATGTACAGCTCTGGCCAAAAGTTTGAGAACGATTTGGATAGGCAACCCGCAACCACACTATGTTATCTTTATGGGAAAACGATGCAGCGGCCGCAGCCCCGTTCTTAAACTTTTGGCCAGAGCTGTACATTAAATTTCTTTTAACTTGTTCTTATTTAAAGTTGGTCATCAGGGATATTAACATTGAAAGTTCATATTTTTAATTTAATTGTAATGTTTCCGAGTTGGGCTTAATAGTTTCTGATTATTAACTTAACTGCATGTGAGTTAAAAGCTTGATTTATTTACTGAATAATCCAAAGTTTGATTCATGTATATAAAAATATTTATATGTGGTACCATTTACTATAAAAAACAGTCTTATTAAAACCCGTCATTTTTCATGTTATTGTTTTATACAATTAGTATTTTAAGTTCAACAAGTACTTTTATAGATAAATAATAATTCTGTTTGTAAACCCTGTTCTCTGCTCCTAAAATGATGATCAAGTATGGTTATTCAAATGAAATTGCATTTTTTGGTGCCAGAAAACAGTGTTTACTATAACAACTCTAATGAAATATATTCATGCGTCTTATGTGATAGTCTTAAACTTAAACTCTTAAACTCTCTCAATAAAAAGTCAACAGATATATATGTAAATCCAGTTGATAAAATTACATTTTTTGCTCCGATTCAGAGAGTTTATGAACTTCAATTACTGTTTAGCGTAAAATAAAGATAACTTTTCTATATTAATGCATTTGTGTTTGTTAAATAAAAAAATAACAAAAAGCACATATCCCACGAGAAAATTTTTAATTTTTGAATGACTCAAAAGTAATTTATTTTGGATTGAAAAGGCTTGATTCAAATTTTGAAGATTTATTATCATTCAAAATTACTTAAAGTGTCTTTAAAATTAAAATGACTCAAAGTGACCCCGATTAAATAGACTTAAAGTCAATCATTATGATTCAATTTTAAAAACCACTCAAAGGCCTTCAAAACTAGTTCATATTTTTCATTTAAAAAGACTCAAACTGACTTTAAGATTTCAATCAAGTTCAATTCAACTTATTTACACTCAATTTGATTTAAAATTGAAATAATTCATTTTAACTCAAAGTTCCTTTGAATCTAATTCAATTCAAAAACATTTAAAATGATTCATTTTTTAAGAACCATTTATTTGGACTCAAATCTATTCATTAATCAATCATTATTTTGTAAAGTGATTAAATGATTTTCATTTTCACTCAAAATCATTTATTTTAATTCAAAATTGAATAAGTAGTAAAATCTAATTTAATTCCATTCAAAAACATTTAAAATGATTTATTTTGTAAAAAACATTTGTTTGGACTCAAAACTAATCAAAAGTAAATCAATTTTTGTAGAGTGACAAAATGAATTTCATTTTCACTCAAATTCATTTATTTAAATTCAAAAATAAATAAGTAGTAAAATCTAATTCAATTCCATTCAAAAACATTTAAAATGAATTATTTTGTAAAAAACATTTGTTTGGACTCAAATCTATTCAACTATATCAATCAGTTTTTTGTAGTTAAGTGGCAAAAGGATTTTCATTTTCCCTCAAATTCATTTATTTTAATTAAAAAATGAATAAGTAGTAAAATCTAATTCATAATTCCATTCAAAAATATTTAAAATGATTTATTTTGTAAAAACCATTTGTTTGGACTCAAAACTAATCAAAAGTCAATCAATTTTTGTAGAGTGACAAAATGAATTTCATTTTCACTCAAATTCATTTATTTTAATTCAAAAATGAATAAGTATTAAAATCTAATTCAATTCCATTCAAAAACATTTAAAATGATTTATTTTGTAAAAACCATTTGTTTGGACTCAAATCTATTCAACTCTATCAATCAGTTTTTTGTAGAGTTTCAAAAGGATTGTCATTTTCACTCAAATTCATTTATTTTAATTCAAAAATGAATAAGTAGGAAAATCTTATTCAATTCCATTCAAAAACATTTAAAATGATTTATTTTGTAAGAACCATTTGTTTAGACTCAAAACTATTCAAAAGTCAATTAACGTTTGTAGAAAAATGAAATTGTTTTCATTTTACTCAAAATAATTCATTTTCATTCAAAGGTAAAATTTAAAGTGTCTAATTCAATTTCAAGATTTTAAGATTTGATTCCAAACAAATGGTTTTTACAAAATAAATCATTTTAAATGTTTTTTGAATGGAATTGAATTAGATTTTACTACTTATTTATTTTTGAAAATAAATAAATGAATTTGAGTGAAAATGAAATTTATTTTGTCACTCTACAAAAATTGATTGACTTTTGATTAGTTTTGAGTCCAAACAAATGGTTTTTACAAAATAAATCATTTTAAATGTTTTCGAATGGAATTGAATTAGATTTTACTACTTATTCATTTTTGAATTAAAATAAATGAATTTGAGTGAAAATGAAATTCGTTTCATCACTCTACAAAAATTGATTGACTTTTGATTAGTTTTGAGTCCAAACAAATGGTTTTTAAAAAATAAATCATTTTAAATGTTTTTGAATGGAATTGAATTAGATTTTACTACTTATTCATGTTTGAATTAAAATAAATAAATTTGAGTGAAAATGAAAATCATTATTTTATCACTCTACAAAAAAACACTGATTGATTATTGAATAGATTTGAGTCCAAACAAATGGCTTTTACAAAATAAATAATTTTAAATGTTTTAGAATGGAATTGAATTAGATTTTAGTGCTTATTTATTTTTGAATTAAAATAAATAAATTTGAGTGAAAATGAAATTCATTTTGTCACTCTACAAAAATTTGATTGACTTTTGATTAGTTTTGAGTCTAAACAAATGGTTGTTACTAAATCAATCATTTTAAATGTTTTTGAATAGAATTGAATTAGTTTTACTACTTATTCATTTTTGAATTAAAATAAATGAGTTTGAATATTGCTTAGTTTTGAATTCATTTGAGCAAGTTTGATTCTGCCATTTACACATAGTTTTGAGTGCTATTCAAGTTACTTTGAGTTAAAATAAACTTCAATAAAATAATGAAATAAATAACTTTGAATAAAATTGAGTCAACTTAAATTGGGGAATTTTTTTTATAAGATAAATTCTTATTGGCTGTTTTTTTTTATAAGATAATTTCTGATTAGCTGGTTCAAATTTAGCCGTTAACTTTTTTCAAAAAATATAACGTATTTGTGGCGTCTTTTTGTGAGAGGAAAGACGTGTTTCATAGTGCTCTGACAATTGTTTGATAATTACTGGTAAAATGCGATGTCAGCCCACAACTTTTGGTGTTACAGGTGAGCTAAACACCTACTCTAACGTTTCAAATATTATTTTTGATTGAAAACACTCAATATGATTCAATTTTCATCAAAAATATAAAAATCCTTATGAAATGACAGGGTTCTATTTTAATCATAAAAGGATTGAATATCACGCTGTAAAGAATTCATGCTTGAATAATAGTGTATATTTTTAATTTGCTATTTTTTTTTTAGTAACCGCGAATTTAATCACATTTGAAATCAATCGTTTTGATTTAAAATGATTTAAAAATTATTTTATAACTTTTTATTTGCTATACTGTACACCTCTGGTTAAAAGTTCCCGAGTGATTTGCATAGGCAACCCGAAACCACACTATGTTATCTTTATGAGAAAACGCAGTGGCTGCCGCTGCCCCGTTCCGGGAACTTTTGGCCAGAGCTGTACATCCATCCAAACTTTGATATCGCGTGTAAATCGTGTGTATAACACTCGATCTAATTTTGCGATCCTTTTATGCACTATACATATACAATAATCTATCAGTACGCATGTTACCACCACAAAGTTATATATAACTTGAATGCTATATATCACAGTACGTGCATGTCTGCAATTTCTCTTGCGAGCATTTTACTTTGCTATAAAGTATAATATAAAAATTGTCTATTTTCACGAGCGCAGAGATTAAAAATAATTTATAAGTCTTTGTAACTTTTATAATGATAGCTCCAATGATTAGTGTTGGACTCGTTCACAACTGCGAGTTAGATGCTGCAGAAGCACTGATGTACAAAATTATAATTTCGTATACCATAGCTGTATTATATATATTCAGTATATCGTGCATGCCATGGTCAAACCTCCTTACACGTATATGTTATAGGTATAGCTGTAAGGAGGTCTGACCATAGCATGCACGTATGTATATAAGCATGTATATACTTATTGTATATTTGGTAAAGCACGGAGGATTATATGCATGTGGTTTTTTATAACAAACTATATATTATAAATTATGTGAAATATTACAATTATTAATATATAATTATTATCAATTTAATTTTTGATTTATATATATATACACGGGAAAAAAATTATAAATGTTAAAAATATATTCTTTTTTATGTTCGAAATTAATTGTAATATTAACATAATATTTCACTTTATTCCGCACACGGATAAGATAAATTACGTAATTTATACTGCATTTATGTCATAATAGCTTAAATTATACTGTACTATATATAAATAATTATGCTGTGTATAATAATTATGTTACATGAAATATATATACTGTATATAATTATATTATTTTAACTATGTTGTATTGAACAAATTGTGCTGAAAATGACCTAGCATAATTGTTACGTATTTATTTTTGTCCGTGCGTTTACTAAAAAAATACTATTTTATTTATCTAAAATGCAAAAGAAAAAAAAAACATCGCTGGTTAATTGATATCAAATTATCAGTGTTTAAAAAATATATACAGAAAACAATAGGCAACTTGCATGCCATTTTTTTATGTTCTTAAAAAATTCTTTTGGAAAAATAAATAATATTGGTGTATTTAAAACTTCGTAAAAAATGCTCCTTCATATTTAAAATAATTTTTGAAATTCAAATTTAATTTGAAGTGAGACGGTGGTCATTACACCGAAAGACGGTTCACACGTTTCTTTTGTTTTTTCAATTGTTGAAATCGTTCTGACGAGTTCGAACTCACTGGGCATTTTTTTCCAGTGGCCGAATTTTTTAAAAAAGTTGTTAGAGAAAATACAGATTTTTTAAAAAAATCGGCCAACGGAAAAAAATGCCCAGAGGGTTCGAACTCGTCAGAACGATTTCAACAATTGAAAAAACAACAGAAACGCGAGCCGTCTTTCGGCGTAATGACCACCGTCTCACTTTAAATCACAGTATTTTTACGGTGCTTCAAATAAAATTTGAATTTCAAAAATTATTTTAAATATATGAAGGAGCATTTTTTACGAAGTTTTAAACACACCAATATTATTTATTTTTCCTAAAGAATTTTTTAATACCATAAAAAATTGGCATGCAAGTTGTCTATTGCAAGGAAAGAAAAAAAATACATATATTTATGCTGCATTTGGTATCTTAATTACGAGTAATATATATATTTAACCTTGAAAAATATCAAAATAATATATAATAAATATAAACAGTATATATATATCCTTTAAAAAAAATAATATTTACATATATATTTACATATATACTGTATAACTTAGCATTAATATATAATACATATATAGTATATTTTTTTGGCTCAATGAAATCATTACAATAATAAACTATGAGTGGAGCAGTTCAGTTTTACTCAAATTCTGTTAACTCTTTTTGTCCTGTAATATCTGACCTGATCATTTTAAACTATATGGCTTGTATTTCTATTTTAAGTTAAAAATGCTCTTGACATAGGTTTCATTTTATTTCTTGAAATTCATAATATTATTTATTTGATTATTTTTTTAATGTAAATGAGCTGCTTTAAATGTAAGTGAATTGTTTTGAATGTATATGAGCTCTGCTATGAATGTAAGTGAATTACTTTGAATGTATATGAGCTGCTTTGAATGTAAGTGAATTACTTTGAATGTATATGAGCTGCTTTGAATGTAAGTGAATTACTTTGAATGAATAAGAGCTGCTTTTAATGTAAAGTGAATTGCTTTGAATGTAAGTGAATTACTTTGAATGTATATGAGCTGCTTTGAATGTAAGTGAATTGCTTTGAATGTAAGTGAATTGCTTTGAATGTATATGAGCTGCTTTTGTAAGTGAATTACTCTTTGAATGTATATGAGCTGCTTTGAATGTAAGTGAATTGCTTTGAATGTATATTAGCTGCTTTGAATGTAAAGTGAATTGCTTTGAATGTATATGAGCTGCTTTGAATGCAAGTGAACTTCTTTGAATTTATATGAGCTGCTTTGAACGTATAAGTGAAATACTTTGAATGTATATGAGCTGCTTTGAATAAAAGTGAATTACTTTGAATGTATATATGAGCTGCTTTGAATGTATATGAGCTGCTTTGAATGTAAGTGAATTACTTTGAATGTAAGTAAATTGCTTTGAATGCATATGAGCTGCTTTGAATGTAAGTGATTTGCTTTGAATGTATATGAGCTGCTTTGAATGTAAGTAAATTGCTTTGAATGTATATGAGCTGCTTTGAATGAAAGTGAATTACTTTGAATGTATATGAGCTGCTTTGAATGTAAGTGAATTACTTTGAATGTATATGAGCTGCTTTGAATGTAAGTGAATTGCTTTGAATGTATATGAGCTGCTTTGAATGTAAGTGAATTGCTTTGAATGTATATTAGCTGCTTTGAATGTAAAGTGAATTATTGCTTTGAATGTATATGAGCTGCTTTGAATGCAAGTGAACTTCTTTGAATTTATATGAGCTGCTTTGAACGTATAAGTGAAATACTTTTGAATGTATATGAGCTGCTTTGAATAAAAGTGAATTACTTTGAATGTATATATGAGCTGCTTTGAATGTATATGAGCTGCTTTGAATGTAAGTGAATTACTTTGTATGTAAGTGAATTGCTTTGAATGTAAGTGAATTGCTTTGAATGCATATGAGCTGCTTTGAATGTAAGTGAATTGCTTTGAATGTATATGAGCTGCTTTGAATGTAAGTGAATTACTTTGAATGTATATATGAGCTGCTTTGAATGTAAGTGAATTGCTTTGAATGTATATGAACTGCTTTGAATGTAAAAGTGAATTACTTTGAATGTATATGAGCTGCTTTGAATGTAAGTGAATTGCTTTGAATGTATATGAACTGCTTTGAATGTAAGTGAATTTCTTTGAATGTATATGAGCTGCTTTGAATGTAAGTGAATTACTTTGAATGTATATGAGCTGCTTTGAATGTAAGTGAATTGCTTTGAATGTATATGAGCTGCTTTGAATGGATGTAAGTGAATTGCTTTGAATGTATATGAGCTGCTTTGAATGGATGTAAGTGAATTGCTTTGAATGTATATGAGCTGCTTTGAATGTAAGTGAATTACTTTGAATGTATATGAGCTGCTTTGAATGTATATGAGCTGCTTTGAATGTATATGAACTGCTTTGAATGTAAGTAAATTGCTTTGAATGTATATGAGCTGCTTTGAATGTAACCCTAGCAAAAATTATCATGAAATTTTTATGGACTCACAATAAATTTGAATTGACTTTCATTTATTTTTAAATGATACTAGTCAATATCAATTGATAATTTTCAATATCAATTTATTTTTCATGTGAAAAAATCAATTGGCTAAATTGTCATCGAATTTTAGTGGCCTTTTATCATTGAAATTTTATTGAATGATTAATATCAATTGATATTTTTCAATATCATTTCATCTTTAATGTGAAAAAATCAATTGGCTAAATAGTCATTGAATTTTTAGTGGTCTTTATCATTGAAATTTTATTGAATGATAATATCAATTGATATTTTTCAATATCATTTTATCTTTAATGTGAAAAAATCAATTGGCTAAATTGTCATCGAATTTTTAGTGGTCTTTATCATTGAAATTTTATGAATGATTAATATCAATTGATTTTTTTTAAATATCATTTTATCTTAAAATGTAATAAAATCAATTGACTAGAATTTGTCATCGAATTAAAATGTCTCGCCTAATCATTGAAATTTTAACGATCACTGATCATTGGGAATTGATTATTGTTTTCAACCAAACTGAAAATAAACATTTTTTTTGTAAAAAAAAAAAAAACAAACAAAAAAAAAAAAAAACATGATAAGAAAATATTGTTTTATCAAATTATATTCCAAAAAAAATCAGGACATTTTGTTTTAATTTTTTTTCTTTACAATTTTTTTTAATAACTGTTCTTTTTTAGCAAATACAAAACAAATTTAAGAAATTATAGTTTATATTTATTTTGAATTTTATAAAAGCTCAGTAAATAATTTAAAAATTGCTAAAGGAATGAAAGAGAGAAGGAGAGAGAGAGGTAAATAAAAAAAAATTAAATGGGCCAAAATAAAGCGCTTTTATTTAATTAGAGAGGAAAAATGTTACTTTTTGTCTTTTTAGAATTTTTTTTTTTTTAAATCCGGCTAAAATTTTAAATGATTAAATTATCATTGAATTTTTCATGGTCATTTAAAATCTAATGACAAAATTTCAATTGATATTGATGTAACACGTCATAAAGTCACGTGATATGAATTGGCCAATCACAAGGCATTGACATATTGACGCCAACAACGGCCATTTACGAGAAGGGAAGCATGGCGCGTTCAACGTTTTACGTCGTTCTCTGTAATATTAGTAAATATTATTGGTATTATTTCAACTTAGAAGAATAAGAATATTATAAAAGTGTAAGTAAATACTTATGTATTATTCTGAAATAGTAAAATTGTGTTAGGCTAATAAATAGTACCTTTTTTCTGGGTTTGAAATATGAGGCGTGCATTCACCGTCGGCCTTTTTGAGATTATGATCCAATATAAATTTTATGCAACATGATGTTTGATCGAGTGTGAGCTTTTACTACTCCAAACAGCTAGGTTTCTTGAATAATATTAAGGTGAGTTTAATGCAAAATAATATTTATTACGCAAAATTGTCACAAAATGTACTGGTTATATTTTAATAGTCAATTTAATGTCGAAAAAAAAAATGTTTTGGTACATAACAATTTCATTTTTTTCCCATGTATGTTATTTTTTATTTTTAGCAAATATATCTGACATTTTTTAAAAATAAATGTCATATTTAAATTTGTACAAAAGATTGTATCTTTTTAGCATGTAAATTGTTTAGAAATTTAATAAATTTCAATGAATGGTGAATGGAGGTTGTCGGTTTTAGAAAAAAATGAGAAACAATTCATTGGTTTTACTCACGTAAAACTATGTCTAGTATTTCTCATTTAATTTCTCTATAATCAGTTATGTAGTTTTTTCTGAAGTCAAAAAAAAAAAAAAAAAAAAGTGTGTATGTATTAAATTATAGTGGACCCTTAGCTTTTTCTGCGTTCCCCCCGATCACTAAACCGAAAAAAATTCATTTTATAATTAAATCAAATATGTTCTTTTATTTTATAAAAATATAATGTACTTAAATTATTTAATATGTTGCAGATCAGAAAGATACTAAAAATTGAATGCTAATAATCTGAAGCGGCGGCGAACAAATCATATGGCGAGGCATAAAAAAATCATTGATCTACACCGTGGATATCAATTGAATGTAAGGACCATTGTCATTTCGTTTGAATGATCTGAACCATTAAAATGAGATGTGATGACCACTCATTTTAGTAGATCGACCGTAAAAATGAGATGACAACACCACTCATTTTAGTGGATCGACCGTAAAAATGAGATGACATCACCACTCATTTTAGTGGATCGACCATTAAAATGAATGGAGATTAGTCCCAATTTTCAATTGATATTCAGAGTGTAGATCAATTGATAATTTTTTTGAAAATTCAAATGATAATTTTTGCTAGGGAAGTGAATTACTTTAAATGTATATGAACTGCTTTGAATGTAAGTGAATTGCTTTGAATGTATATGAGCTGCTTTGAATGTAAGTGATTTGCTTTGAATGTATATGAGCTGCTTTGAATGTAAGTAAATTGCTTTGAATGTATATGAACTGCTTTGAATGTAAGTGAATTGCTTTGAATGTATATGAGCTGCTTTGAATGTAAGTGAATTACTTTGAATGTATATGAGCTGCTTTGAATGTAAGTGATTTGCTTTGAATGTATATGAGCTGCTTTGAATGTAAGTGAATTGCTTTGAATGTATATGAGCTGCTTTTGAATGTAATCAAATGGCTATGAACTAATTTAAGTGGTTTATTTTGAGTGCTTTTGAGCTTTTTTAAGTATAATTGAGCTAACTTTTGAGTACATATTAAGCAGAACTGAATTTTATTGAATATTTTTGAATGTATATTTTTGAATTCCTTAAAATGCTTTTGAATGCTTTTGATACATATAACGTAATGAATACTTTTGATTCAATTTGAATTAACTTAAATTAAACCAATGTCAAGTGCAAATAAATGGTTTTAAGTTTAATTCAAGCCATTCAAAATGACCCCAATTTTGGACATATCGAGATGAATTTGAGTGAAGTTGAATTGCTCCACTCAAAATCATTCAAAGTGACTGCAACACTTTTTCGTGGGATTGTTGTGTATTTAATGCAGTCGTAGTACATTTTTTTTGTGTGCAAAAAAATAAATAAATAAAAATAAATTGCCTGATGTCAAACGCGCCTTAACGGGCAAAATTTCAAAATATTACAGTATACTGCTCAAAAATAGAATTGTATTTTGCTCTCCTTTTTAACAGCTATGATTTTTTTTCTAAATGTGTAATTGTTTTTATTGGGTGAAATTTGATAAAAATAAGAAGCTATAAATATATTATTGTTATAAAATTGTGAATAATTATAGCTATATAGTCATGTAAGGTGTACGTGTCATCAAGTTTTATTAAAATTTTAGATTTTAAATGAAAATATTGAATTTTTATTATATAATAGAAAGTTTTGAATGTATTTTTTTCATCATCATATACAAAATCATACTTTCAATGTGTTTTGTGGTTCTGTATGATTTTTTAAATTAATATTCAGTCTTGTAGTCGTTAACGTTAAGTTAACTATAACGTTAACTGGTTATTTCTTTAATAGATTAACAACATTTCAAAAAGTAACGTTATAGACTAGTTAACAAAAATTGAAGTTAACATAGCGATAACTATAACTTTTTGAAAGAAATTTTTACTTTATACTGACTAAAAAAACAACAATATTCAACTGACAATAAAGTGAGAGATAAATAGTAAATAAAATTAACCTTTTATTTATAAATGAGTAAATATAAGTAAAATATTAACTTTATAAATGATTAAACTTATGAATAATCATATATAAAGAATACATATATAATATTGTCTAAAAAAAAGCTGTTAACGTAATAGTTAACGCAAGTTAACATTAACCTTGAAGGTAACGTTATAGTTGGGGACTAATCAGAGTTAACGTTATATATATATCGTTAAAGTTATAGTTTACTATGAAATTATTGTAACGTTAACGTTACAGAAAATTTAGATAACGACTACAAGATTAAATTTTTAATCTTGTCTTGTTGGCATATACCACAAGAAAGAGTACAACATGTGCTGCTTGGTTTACTGGAGCATTTTGGCAGGACCAAAGTTTGTTTAAAGTTGATGGTCATGCCAACTGGTCATGCCAGTTGGCATCATGCTAAGCTGCAATTAAGCTATTATATACAGTATTTAATGAATAATATTATAATAATTATAATATGGAGCATGCAAAGAGCGTAAATATTGCAAAAAAAAAAAAAAAAAAAAAAGAAAAAAAAAAGAATTTTTTAAAATACAAATAATTCTTAAATTAATGCATTTCTTATGGAAAAATCGTTTTTACTTACTTGTTGCAACAATTAAAAACATTTTATTGCAATTGGTACATTACTAATTACATATTAATAATAGTAGGCCTATATAATGAAAGCTCACAAAATGCTTTTTTGTTATTACCAGCAGCGAGCGACAAAAAAAGTACGTAAGTCGATGAGTTTGAAACTTTTACGCGTTTTTTTATCGACACCTAGCGACGAAGCGAGGAGCGACTGAAAGTAGAACTAAAATCAATAACAAATCGAAACAGCTGTCGGCATTTTTTTTTTAGTTTATTAGTTGCTTGAAAAATGGAAGGCAACGCTGAAGACGACAAGAACAGTGAAAAAAATTTGATTAGTTCCACAAGTAGTAATCTAAATAGTAATGCATCAAATATATCTATAGTTGTAGACGATGAGTTCGTTACTGAAGATTTCAAATCAAACATGAATTGTGGTTGTAAACGTAAAAAGAAAAATGTTTACTACAGACCCAATGGATTACCACATCTGAGAAGTCAGTCAGAATCTACATTTTTACATAAAGAATATAGCCCACAAGAAGTGAGAAGAATTCGTGAACGTTTATTAAGAACTCATTATCATCCTAAAGCTACTGGCTTCAGTCAATTTAATAGACGACAAAAATTAGTGTTTCTAAGTTTAGCTCTTGTTGATTTTGTCAGTTTTTGCTCTATTTCAATCATGGCTCCATTCTTTCCGAAAGAGGTAAGTCGATCTACTTCAAGTGTTATGTAATAATTAATGTCAAGGATTTTTTAAATATATTTTTAGTAACAGCATGCTCAAAAATGTATTTTATTTGAACTGCAGACTGCAGTATACCGCACGAGTTAACCTTGAACGAAAAACCTGATTTAAAATCGAGTGATTGATTTTTTTTTCGTGCACGTGTGTGGTGTGCGCGGTGTGATATGTTATTGTAGCATATTATTGTTTATATAATTATAAGCAATATTATATAATTTTAAGCCCATCATATACATACATAATATATCATATGTATGTACAATGATCGTTGATCATATAGTGTATGACTTTAGGTATAATACATATGTACATATATAATTACATTACACATACCGTAAATAACCAACAAAAGCGTCATCTCCTTCCCATATACACACATACGATGCCAAAAAGAAAAAAATATATTATTTACATAAGAATATTGTACTCAGTAACATATTGTATGTGTAACATATCAGGGCTTTAAGACGACAAATTCTTTTACCGGAGCGCTCCAGCCCAAGAACTTGAGATAGCTCCTGAGCTCCCATCCCATATATGAGCAATTTTAAATTCTGAACTCTTTACTGGAGACCGCTCCTGTAAGCTCCGACTTATACTTTAATGCCTATGGTACATTTCTTGTCATAAATTGTCATAAAAAATTGAATTATCTATTGGGCATTGGCATATGGAAATAAGGAAATAACATGTATTTAAATGGAGTTTTGCCTCAACTGAAATCTCCATCTGTTTGCATTGTATGGCCATAAGCCAATAGAACTCTTTTTTTTTTTAAGTAGACTATACCGTACATAATTATGTTTAGTATACCTGTCTGTGTAATTTATGTATAGTATAGCGCTGTCCAAAGCATGAAAAATTTCAAATCCGGATAAAAGATAAGAACTCATTTCCAAAACGAACAATCCCTGATTTCACAGATACAATTTTTTACGGATTGTAAATGGATCAACAAAGTCTAAAACAAAATAGTTCTGTACTGTACGTAACAAAACTCAGCTCTGTAATGCTACAATAATAAGATTGGATCCAGTCTGCATTTATCCACTTATCCATTTTTTTTTATTTGAATCTAATAATCAGGATCATAACCCAGATACAAATTTGGATAAAAAAAAATCTAATTTATGTGAATTTTAAATTGTATTTTAAACTGACCTTTATTGAAATGTATACTATCATACAGTACAGTACGTACATAAATAATATTGACGTATATATATTTGTATTACAGTATAATTTCTATATTTTTTTACACGTGATTTTTTTTCCATGTGCATTGAATACTGATTAGAAACCTGTCATGGGCTTATTAAAGATAATTTGCATGTAAAATACAATTGTCATTATGCCACTTTTTTTTTTATATCACATGTGTACGTACATAATGTGACACTATGGGTGCAAATGCTATAAATGCATGACACATAAGAAGATTAACTTTGAATTGTATTTTTTTTTCTTTCAGCATTTATTTTGACATTTCTAGGTCTTTCAATTTTTTCTTTTCAATACCATTTATCAATTATGTACTTTTGCCCTATGTACTGTACTAGGATGATATCCTACTGCTTATGTCATATTCTGTTAGGTAGGTATAAGACAATATCTTTTATAATACAAATAGAAAAGTTTATATAATATATTATATTGACCAAAGCCAAAATATACAACAAAAAAACTGTAAAAAAGAAAGAAAAAAAATCACATCTTGAAGTAAAATACGATACAGTTCCGTAGATATACTATCATATACATGTTTATATGTTTTATTTTGCAAAATTTCAATTTTAATCTCTATTTAAAGATAGCATTAATATGTTATAGTATATTATAGTCCATTGACAAGTTTTTATCTGGGGGAAAAAATCAATATTTTACTACAGCATTGCTTAATAAAGATA